>JAQQSZ010015447.1:0-11273 GCA_028646595.1 Phalanger gymnotis | reverse complement strand
TGACTAAAGAGATCCAAAAAGCCAATGAGGACAAGAATGCCATGAAAGGCAGCATTAGCCAATATGAAAAAGGAGGTCCAAAAGACCACTGAAAAAAATATTACCTTAAAAACTAGAATGGAGCAAGTGGAAGCTAGTGACTTTATGAGAAATCAAGAAATAATAAAAGAGAATCAAAAGAATGAAAAATGGAAGACAATGTGGAATATCTCACTGGAAAAACCACTGACCTGTAGAATAGATCCAGGAGAAACAATTTTAAAATTATTAGACCATCTGAATGCCATGATCAAAAAAAGGAGCCTAGACATCAACTATCAAGAAATTATCAAGGAAAACTGTCTTGCTATTCTAGAACCAGAGAGTAAAATAAAAATTGAATGAATCCACTGATTGCCTCTTTAAAAAGATGCTAAAAAGAAAACTCCTAGAAATATTATAGCCAAATTCCATATTTCCCCAGTCAAAGAGACAGTATTGCAAGCAGTCAGAAAAACAAAACAAAACAATACAATTTGAGTGTTGTGGAAACACAATCAGGATAACACAAGATCAAGTAGATTCTACATTAAGGGATTGAAGGGCTGAGAATATGATATTCTGGAGGTCAAACAAGCTAGGATTTATAACAAGGATCACCTACCCAGCAAATCTGAGTATAATACTTCAGGGCAAAATATAGACTTTCAATGAAATAGAGGAATTTCAAACACTCTTGATGATAAAAACTAGAATTGAATAGAAAATTTGACTTTCAAATACAAGAATCAAGAGAAGTATGAAAAGGTCAACAGGAAAGAGAAATCATATGGAGCTTACTAAAGTTGAACTGTTTTGTTTACTGTAACTCATGGGAACTTTCTCAGTATTAGGGTAGTTGAAGGAAACGTACATGCATGCATACATATATATGTATGTATATGTATATATATATATGTACATACACACACACATACAGAGGGATATGAAGGACAATAAAGTGGGAGAAGGAGAAAGGGAGAGATAGAATGAGGTGAATTATCTCACATAAAAGTGGAAACAAAAAACTGTTATAATGGAAGGGAGAGGGGGTAGGTGAAAGAGCGTGAGGGAATTTTGCTCTCATTGGATTTGGCTTAAGGAGAGAATGACATAGACACTCCATTGGGTATCTTACCCTACAGAAAAGTAAAGGGGGAGGGGAATAAGGGGAGGAATGATAGAAGATTGGGGGAGGAGGTGGTCAAAGGCAAACATTTTTGAAAAGGAACGTGGTCAAAGGAGAAAACTGAATGAAGGAGGACATGATAAGATAAACAGGGCTGTCTGAAATGTGGCCCATGGGCTGCGTAAGGTCAGCCACAGTGAGACTTATGAGGCCCACCTGCAAGCATAGAAAATTACATAAATTCTTTAGTAAACAAACCCGAGTTACTGCAGAGCTCACACTAAAGCAGCAAATCAAAATATACTGTCTATTGTTTCAATAAAAACCTAATTTTGGAGAGCCCTGGGATAGAGGGAAATATAGTTAGTCTTTTACAACATGACTATTATGGAAGTATTTTGCATAATGATACCTGTATAACCTATATTGAGTTTTCTGCCTTTGCAAAGAGGGTGGGTGAGGAGGGAAGAAGGGAGAGAATTTGGAACTCAAAGTTCGAAAAACAAATGTTTAAAAAATATTTTTATGTGCAACTAGGAAATAAGATATATGGGCAATGGGGTATAGAAATCTATGTTGTACTACAAGAAATTAAGAGGAAAAGAGGAAAAAAAGGGCTGAGGGGGTGGTAGAATGGAGGGCAGACTGGGGAAAGCCGCAGTCAGAATACATGACATCTTGAGGTGGGGGGAGAGTAGCGATGGGGAGAAAATTTGTAACTCAAAATCTTGGGGAAATGAATTGTTGAAAACTAAAACTAAATTTAAAAAATGGTCAATAGTAAGTTTTCTTTTTATTTCTTTCCTTATTCATGTATTAAAATAATATTTTTTCTCATAACAGGAGTTTGGGAGAATATGTTTCTATCCCCCATTTTAAGCAGTCCAGCAGTATTCACTTATCTTCTAACAATGAATAAAATAAAGCAAGGACATGCTAAGGCAACTTGCTAATGATACATACGATCTTGGTAATGAAAGCCAAGTTTCTTATAGTTGGATTACTCAGAGAAGTGAAAAATAAATAAAACTTTTGCAGAAAATGTAGTAGCTTCTACTTTGTGTTGTGTATTACTTACTCATTAAATTCACAATTCTACGGAGACTTTTACTTTATAAAGTTTAATATTTCTTGTGTGCACTATATCTATTTTTCTGATAATTTATTATTTTTTATTTTTTGCATATCTGTAATGGTTTTCCTTTGACTTTCTTGAGGTACATTACAAAATCTGACAGTAAGCCTCATAACACTTTTATACAGAACATAGATAGATGTATAAATGTTCAATTAGATTGCACTGTCTACTGAGATTTGCTCTTTATAAGCCACCAAGTAGTATTTTTATATCTTTCCCATTAGCTCTCTCTTCAAAAAATTTCTAGCCTATTTATATCCTTTTTTTCTTAAGAAAAAAATCCTGTGTTGAATGAGAGAAAAGAGGATACTGGCTATACAATATACTCAAATCTAAAATATCCTCTCTTTGTTCTTATTCATGTTTATAGTTTTACCTTTGATTATATTCTGTCCCTTTTATAAATAATCTTTATATTTTACATTTTTTACATTAGTTTCAGGAGAATTATTCCAGATCAAATACTTATTTGAATTTTTGAAAAGTTTTCCCTAGTCATTTCACTTAATAAACGGTAACCAAGATTGTTTGGTATAAGATTTTTGCAGGGGTGATAATCTTATTTTTCTTCTAGAGAAAGTATACATTCCCCACAGAAATTTGCTATTCCTTCTATTATTTATGCACTATCATAACTCCTATTCATTACTGACTTCTTTGTATGACTGCTGAAAAACATCAAAATACAAGGAATGAAGGGAAAATTTCCTTTACTTTTTTCAAATTAGGAAAAAGGGACAATTCACTTTCACTTTCCCCTTATGATTATTTATTTATATTTATCTTTTTTAACTTAGTATTATTTTATTTCTTACAATTACTTGTAATGCAAGTTTTCAACATTCATTTTTAAAAGTTTGCATAGAATGCAAATTGATATACACAATGCATGTACATTCATATTAAACATCTTTTGACACTAGTCATGTTGTGAAAAAAAAGAATCATAACAAAAGGCTAAAACCAAGAGAAAGAAATGATGAAAACAGTAAGTTTTGATCTGCATTCAAACTCCATAGTTATATCAGTAAGGCAAGATTCGTGAATTCCAAGATGACTGTGGACATTCCTGAATGGTTTAGACTCAGGAAGTATAAGAAATTCTCTAGATAATTATAGGTAATTTTTACTATATCATGATCTGAAAATGATGCATTCAATATTTCTGCCTTTCTGCTCTGGATTCTGAGGTTTTATGCATGTTTAATACATGTTTAATTTTTGTGTAGATTCTATTTACTGCTGAGAAAAAGGTATATTCCTCTCTATTCCCATTCAATTTTCTCCAGAGGTCTACTATATCTTACTTTTCTATTATTCTATTCACCTCCTTAACTTATTTCTTGTTTATTTTGGGGTTAGATTTATCCAGTCCTTGGAGGGGAAGGTGGAGGTGTCCAACAGTAAATTTTTCCTATTTCTTCCTGTGACTCACTTAACTTCTCTAAAAATGTGGATGCCATACCACTTGGTGCATATATGTTTAGTATTGGTATTACTACATTGCGTATGGTACATTTGGCAAGATGTAGTTTTTCTTCCTTATCTCTTTAAATACAAAAATGTAAAAAAAGAGAGAGCACAGCTTGGAGATTCAGACATGGTGGCAGCAGTGGCAGCAACAGCAGCAGCAACAGCAGTGGCAGCAGTGGCAACTGCAGTAGGTGAAGCCAAAGCAGAAGAAGCTGAAGCAGCAGGTGTTGCTGAGAGCAGGGCTGACCCACTTGCAGACCAGAGAGTGTTGAGCAAGGGCTTCAGGCCAGTGGGTAATCTTCTTACTGGAGGGCAGAAGCACGAATATGATTTGGTTTAATGTCATAATGGTTTTCTGTAAGCTCCTGGTTACTCTTGTGAGGCGGACTTATTGGGCCTGTCAGCTTTTGTCCAGGATATCAAATTGAGGACACTGGTCCATGGGTCTGCTACTTTGGAGCTTGAATAAATGCTTTAATTCTTCTGCCTTCTACTTAGAGAATTCCTTATATCTTGCCATTCTGAACCATTCAGGCATATATATGATTTTCTTTGAAATCATGAATTTTGCATTCATGATATACCTCCTCATCATTGCTTTTTTCTGACCACTGCCTCCCTCAATCTTCCCCTCCCTTTTCTCTCTTTTTCCCCCTACTACTTTTTCCTCCCTTCTGCCCTACCATCCATCCACTTCCCCTTTTCTTTTCCCTTTTTCCTTTTACTCCCCTGTAGAGTAAGCTCCTTTTTGCCTTTTTGGTGTTATGTAATTTACTCTTTTCTGTCTCCTCCTTTCTTCTTCTCTCAGTACAGTTTTTTCACCTTGTAATACTTTTTATCATAACCTCAAAGTTAACTTTTATTTGCACCCTCTTTCTATGTATACACATTCTTAATGCCCCAATAAATATACATTTCCTAAGAGTTACAAGTATCATCTTCTTGTGTAAGGATGTAAATATATTAATATTATTTATTTTTTTTCTTTCCTATTTACATTTTTATGTTTCTCTTCAGTCTTGTGTTTGAAGATCTAATTTACTTTTAGCTCTGGTGTTTTTTCATCAAGAATGATTGAAAATCCCCTATTCAATTTCCATCTTTTCCTCTGGAAAATTATGTTAAATTTTGCTGAGTATTTGGTTCTTGTTTGTAATCCAAGCCCTTTTGACTCCAGGAATATCATATACTAATTCCTATGATCTTTTAATGTAGAAGTTGCTTAGTCCTACATTTTCCTGTGATTCCATGATGTTTAAACTGTTTCTTTCTGCCTGCTTGCAGTATCTTTTCTTTGACCTAATAATGCTGGAATTTTACTACAATATTTATTGGAGTTTTCATTTTGGAATTGCTTTCAGGAGATGATCAGTGGTTTCTTTCAATTATTATTTTGCCCTCTGGTTCAAGAATATCAGCACAGTTTTGCTTGATGATTTCTTGAAAGATGCTGTTCAGACCCTTTTTTATCATAGCTTTCACATACTCCAATAATTCTTTAAATATCTCTCCTGGATCCATTTTCTGGGTTAGTTGTTTTTCCAATGAGGTATTTTACATTTTCTTCTTTTTTTCATTCTTTTGATTTCATTTGATTGATTCTCAGTGTCCCATGCAGTCATTTGCTTCCATTTACCCAATTTTAATTTTTAAGGCATTATTTTCTTCAGTGAGTTTTTGGACCTCCTTTTCCATTTGACCAATTCTACTTTTTGAGAAATTTTTTTCTTTAGTGTATTTTTTCCATTTGACCAATTATATTTTTTTTTAGGAAATTGTTTTCCTCAGTCAATTTTTGTTTTTCCTTTTGCAAACCTTTGACTCTCTCTTGCATACCTGTCATTTATTTTCCCAATTATTCTTATACCTCTCTCATTTGACTATTAAAATCCATCTTGAGCTCTTCCAAGAAGACTTTTGGGACAGGAAACCAATTCATATTCCCCTTTGAGGTATTGGATGTAGGGATACTGACAATGTTGTTCTTTTCTGAGTTTGTGTTTTGATCTTCCCTGTCACCATAGTAACTTTTTTTGGCCCATGTTCATTTTTGTTTCTTGCTCATTTTTTTTGGCTTGTTTCCTGGCTCTTAAAGTTAAGCTCTGCTTGGAGGCACAAGGAGCAGTGTCCCAAGTGTGTTGTGGTGGAGGCCAAGTGCCTGGTCACTGGTTTGGTGTGCTTTGGGCCTCAGGTACTGGTGGCTGGAGGCTGTAGTGGTCTGGTAGCTTACCTGGTGCTGAGTTGTGGTCCTCGTGGCAGTGTCTGGTCTGTACTAAGGCTAGGTGTGGTTTTCTGCATTTCTCCCAGACTATACTGAAGCACATGGAGGTCGACCTCCCGGAGGATACCTTTTTGCCCTGGGCTGTGCTGGAAGATGCCAACTTCCCTGGGTTGAACACATGAAGGTCCAGTCACTGGAGTGTGCCTGCCTGCCCAGGGTTGGGTTGAAGTCCATGGTGTTTTTTTGATGTAGAGTCTGCCAGTTCCCTGGGTTATGCTAAGGTATGTGGAGATCTTAGTGTTGGCATTTGTCTGTTCCACCACACTAGTGCTCAGGATCCCCTACTGATTTTCTGAGATTGGGCTTCATGCTGGCTTGCTGGGATGCTTCTTTTGCTCCCCTTTTACCTAAGTGAGAATGATCTATCTTGCTCATCTTCCAAGATGCCAGGCTAAAAGACTGCTCAACTCCATCTCTTTTCTGGCTTAGCTGTTCCAGGATTTCTTCTGGGTCAGTATTTTGTGGTTGTTTGAGGTTGAATATGGGAGAGCAACAGTGATTTACTGCTTACTCCAGCACCTTGGTTCCCAGAAGGCCATATTTCACTTTTGTTAATAAAATTGAAAGCAAAGCTGGTATATTTTAATATTTTCTCTGTGCTTCTCATTGCAGGTAAAATTTATTTGTGCTTGATTTCATGGTACCTTGTAGTATTACTCTCCTCCTCTTCACAACAACTTAACTAACATTCATCACTTAGAAACCCAAACTTTCATCCTCAGCTTTATTTTCTTTACACATTTCCAATTCATGCCAATATCATATTTCATTAATTTTCCACTTCCCATCTCCCTGTTCTACCAAAATTACAATGTAATGTAAAATAATAGAGGTTTGTTAAGTACCTACTATGTGCAAGGTGCTGTACAAAGTGATGGAAATACATATAACAAGAAAAGACAGTCCTTGCTCTCAAGGATAGTGAGGGATGACAACAGAAAAAAGGAAACTGAAAAATAGGGGCTGAGTGGTAAGAGAGGATCAAAACCACTCACTGAAGCAGTCTCAAAATTAAGCATTGGCTGAGTGTCTGAAACCTCTTTAAAGGGAGGCTTTAGGAGGAGGGCTTTTTGTTTGTTTATTTGTTTGTTTGTCTGTTTTTGCTCCTCATTTCAATCAAAGGTACACAATCAACAGAGGGTACTTATGATTCCCAAAACTGATGCAGTCTCCATGATGATGAGTTTCCTAGTGATAAATCATGCAGCTGAAGGCAAATGAGGACTTCTTGACTGTACAGTTGAGTAGACCTTAGTCATCTTCCAGAACTACACATAATTCACAGCTAATTACTATCATAATTATATATAAATATAAACAAATATAAATTATATATTAATTTCATTTTCAAAGATAAGTAATATTGAAATACAAAAGAATTTTAGAATAATAAAAATGTGCACATCTGTGAATATTAAAAAGCTTATTTAGAAAAGGGAATAAATTCTTAGAAAAAAATGAAAAACTTTCCTTTTTTGAAATTTACAAGAACTCCTGTTTAACCAAGCACAGTACTATGGTAGGCAAAATAGAAAAATAAAACTATCTACATACAGTCCTTATTTTCACTTAAAATCTAAGACATAACACTGATTAATGCACTTTTAAAGCAAAAAGGATAAACATATTCATTATATAGGAATAGTATGTTACAAGAATAATGTCATTTTTCAGACATTTCCAACCTTTGCTGTCAATGTTCTTGCCATTCTCTTCCAACCCATCTACATGGTCATGACCTCTCTGACTCTTTCAAAAGCTATATTATTACAATAGTCTCTTTATGCTATGGTAAGCAAATTTTTCCTCATCACTTTTTAGTAATTTTCAAATCATACATACTTCTCTCTTTCTTGCTTCTTTTACTGTTTTCCACCATTTGAATGCTAGCTTCTTGAAGGCAAGAGAATTATTGCTTGCTTTTATTTACATCCCAAAAGCTTAATACAATCCCTGGAACATGAGAAGCAAAAGATGATTTGTTATTTGTTCCTTCATTTATTAATCCAAATTAGCTAAATTTACTGAATTGATATTATTTGCTGCTGTTTGACTAAAACATCCTTTACTATTTTACTCCATTAAATACTCCTGTGACTGGATTGGTTGGTTACTTGGACATCATGTAGATATAGTATAACTGAACAGATAATTATTTACAACATTTAAAGATTAAATAAAATGAAAAGCAAAGAAAATGTGTAAGTGATATTACTTTAATACTTGGGGTCCAAAAATGTCACAAGATTCTACATGGGATTAATGTAATTTGAATTATTTTAATGAATGAATACATCTTGAAAAAATACATTTTAAAGAATAGCACTAGTGATATAATCACAGTTTGTCAAAATTTAGAGAAAGGCAAAATGTTAGTATGTTGGCCACTTAGGTAAAATATATATACATATATATATCCTGGGCTCAGTATCAGCAGATTTGGTTTCTAGTCTTTTCTTGTCACCAAGTAGCACTGTTACTTTGGATTAGCACTTTAATCACTGGAATGCATGTTCCTAACCTTTGCAATCCTCTAGGGTGAACTGGGACACTGAGGGTTCTTCTAGTTTAAAATTCCATATTCTTCTTCAATTTCTCACATTTTATTGTCATCGTAATCTTCTGACAGTTTCAAATATCCAGTTGGAATATGTAATTATAATCCTCTGTCACTCATGAATATATACTTGCATTGTATGTGAAAACTCAATCTGGTAGAAAAAAAATATAAAAATATTTATAATTTTCTCTCCTGTTTCTTCACCTCCTAAGAAACAAAGAAGTAATCCATGTCATTCCCCTGGAATAAACTTTAAATATTTAGAAAGGAAAACTTAGGTTAAGCCTTATAGGTATTCCTGAATCTAAATAATAGGGATGATGGTTAATTTGTGACATATGTGAGTCAAGAGGTAGATATCATTGTGACAATTAGTTAAGGGAAAAATGGGTAAAGGCAGGGATTCACTCACTTTTGTATTTTTATCTCTAGAGCCAAGTACAGCACTTGGAACATCAGAAGAAATTATTGATAATGGCTTGATTGATCAATTACATCACAGATCAGATAACATTCTTTTGTATTACTCTTCAATCACCACATTACGTCAAGACCCTGGCTATGGAAAATATGGACATTTTAAGGAATATTTACAATTGATTTCAATTCAACAAGAATTATTATTTTATTTTATTTTTCATTTTCAATGGAGTTCATATATAAACAATCCTGAGACAAATCAATCACCTTTTAGGTATGGTGTTTTCAAACTACTATGTGTATAGATGAAATTACTATATGAAATTAAATAAATATGTTAGATTGCAAGAACACACTTTATCAACTCATTGAAAATATCTTTAAGACAGCTGTGAAAGAGTAAACTGGAGTGATATGTACTTTTTCCTATCATTACACCACTTTATTTCATCTGCTAGGCTTCTATAATGAGTGTTCTTTTGTTACACATAATATGAAGATGTAATGCCAACTACTAAAAAAACTTCAGAAATTATTGATGGTCAGTGTTACTTTTGAGTTATTATGAGTACCTATTTTGTCTTTAATACTTTCAACATACTTTTTTTCTGAATTCTAGAAGTTATCATGGGTTCTGTATCTACCCACTGTTAGTTTTGCAGAACTAAGAATTAATGGATATACTTCTGGCTGCTTTGTTGTGTCTTTCTGGATATTTCTTATAGATGCTAGACAACTCCTACCATTTTCTTGCAAAATAGACATCAATCAATCTGAGATTTTAAGAACAGGCCTTTATAGTCTTCGTCAGCAATAAATGATTGTTATTGTTATTGTATTGTTTTTAATTTTCACCTAAGTTGAATTATTTAAATTTTGATGAAAATAAATATTTGAAGGATAAGAGAGATCATTTTGTTGAACAGAAAATAGAAATGTACCTTAATTTTGACTTCTAAGAATAGTTGAAATACATTTCAATTTATATTTTTCTACCCACTTATTTGTTTCACTATTTAGTTAAAAAGTACTACATTGGGGGGAGGGGTACAGATTAAGTTTAAAAATATTTCTAATTATAGTCAAATATGACCCTATTAAGAATAAAATCCTACAGAGCAAACTCTTTTGTCAAGAATTATAAGTTGAAAGATATCGAGTCACACTGATATGAACAAGTGTGACAATGTTCAAAACTGTTGTCAATTTATTGATTTCTTGCATCTTCCTAAGCAAAAATATATTTTTTTAAATTTTCTTTTTTTTAATTTTTAATTTTTTTTTATTTTTAGTTCACAACATTCAGTTCTACATAATTTTGAGTTCCAGATTTTCTTCCTCCCTTCCCAAGGCAGTATGGAATCCCATCTAGCTTCCACGTATAACTTCACATTGAATTAATTTACACACCAGTCAAGTTATGGAGAACTGTGATCAATGAAATGAATCATACGAAAGAAGAAACAGATCAAATAAAAACAACCCAAAAACAAAAACAAAAGAGAGAAAAAGAAAGAAAAAGGTGGGGAAGGCTAGCATGAAGTGTGCCTCAATCTGCATTCACACATCATAGTTCTTTCTCTGGATGTAGATAGCATTATCTTTGGACAATTGGAATTGTCTTTGTACCTTGTGTCACTGAGAAGAACAAATTCTGTCAGGGTTGGTCCTCACAGAATCCATATATCTGTGGTTGTGTATAATGTTCTCCTGGCTCTGCTCTGCTCACTCAGCATTATGTCTTGTGGGTTTTTCCAGGTTGTTATGAAGTCTGTATCATTCCCATTTCTTACAGCACAATAGTATTCCATTACCTTCATATACCATAGCTTTTTCAGCCATTCCCCAATTGATGTGCATCTCTTTGATTTCCACTTCTTAGCTACCACAAAAAGAGCCACTATAAATATTTTTGTACATATGAGTCCTTTTCCCGCTTGTGTGATTTCTTTGGGATACAACTCTAGAAGTGGTATTACTGGGTCAAAGGGTATGAACATTTTTATAGCCCTTTGGGCTTAGTTCCAAATTGCTCTCCAAAATGGCTGGATCATCTCACAACTCCACCAGCAATGTAACAATGTTCAAATTTTCCCACATTCTCTCCAGCATTTATCATTTTCCTGTTTTGTTATTTTAGCCAATCTGACAGGAGAGATGTGGTATCTAAGAGTTGTTTTGATTTGCAAATCTCAAATCAGTAGTGATTTAGAGCATTTTTTTCATATGCCTATAGATATCTTTAATTTCTTCC
>JAQQSZ010015446.1:0-11273 GCA_028646595.1 Phalanger gymnotis | reverse complement strand
TGAAATGGGCTTTCTGGGCCTGGAGTCTTTTTGTCAAGATGTTGGAATGGGGAGGCTGGTTCAAGTTTTTGCTGCAGTGGGGCCTAAATAAATTTCTTGTTGTTTTCTCCTTAGAGAATCTCTCATACCTTGCGATTTTGGACCATTCAAACATATACATGATTATATTTGAGATCATAAATTCGGCCTTCCTACTACAGTGTCATAAAGGAATCATAGTACAAATAGAGGTTGGACTTGATGACATCTGTGTGCTGTTCAACCATGACTCAACCAAGATTACTTAAATATAAGTTCCAGAGCCAGGCCAAGAATGGAAGTCTTTTGACTCCCAGATTGCTGTGGTTTCTGCTACACCACATCAATCATAGGAACATAGATTTGGAGTTGCAAAGGACCTTAGAGGCCATCTAGTCCAACCTAGTCATTTTACAGCTGAGGAAACTGAGGTGCATAGAGTTGAACTGACTTGTTCAAGGTCATGTAGCAAGTGGCATAGAAAAGATTTGAACCCAAGATCTCCAATTTTAAGTCTAGCACTCTTTCCCCCACATCACATTACCTTTATAGGGAGTTCTGAAGAGAGTCTGACTCATTAATCCATCAGGATTTTAAAAATATGTTTGCTGTATTACAATACCTACCTATGGCCAAGGCACCTGTGGTCTTTGGATGACTTGGTATCTGGGGATTGGCTAAACTTTTAGGAGACTTTAGCTCAAAGTTGGTTGTTTGCTCATTTGTTTTTGATTGAAGATACAGTAACCAAGACAGAAGATGAAGTAGGCAGAGGTGGTAGGGAAGGAGTGAAATTCAAGGTAGGAGATAGAGATAAATTAGCCCCTTTATTGAGATAAAACAGGTAGTTCAAAATACAATTTCTATTTTAAAAAAATTTTTGCTTTTGTATCACATTCATTTGCAAATATGTCTCTTTCCTTCCCCTACCTAGCAAGCCTTCCCTTGTAACAAAGATTGAAAATGGAGAAAAAAGAAACAAATAAAAATATAGGAGCAAAACCAACCCATTATACCTCCCCCTGCAAAATTCTGGCAGGATATGCAATATTCTGCATCTCTAATTCTCTACCTCTGCAATGAAAAGTACAATTTTTAAAAAAAAAATCCTCTTAACAATAAATATTACTTCATGTTTTCTATTTATAAAATTTAATATTTTTCCTCAATTACATGTAAAAATAATTTTAAAATTTGTTTCTTAAAATTTGAGTTCCAGAGGGAGAAAAATTTGGATCTCGAAATCTTGTAAAAATGAATGCTAACAATTGTCTTGATATGTAATTGGGAAAAAATAAAATGCTACCAAAAATTTGAGTTCCAAATTTTCTCCCTTTCTTCCTCCCCTCCTACCTCATTGAGAAAGCAGGCAATTTGACATAGGTTATATTGTGCAGTCTTACAAAATATTATTATCATATTAGTCATGTTGTGAAAGAAGACACAGAACAAAAAAAGACTCCAAGACAAATAAAGTTTAAAAAATATTCTTCAATTTGTATCCAGACTTTATCAGTTCTTTCTCTAGAGATGGATAACATATTTCATCATAAGTCCTTAGGAACTGTCTTAGACAATTGTATTGTTGAGAATAGCTAAGTTATTCACAGCTAGTCATCGTAGAATATTGCTGTTAGCGTATACACTGTTCTGGTTCTACTCGCTTTGCTCAAGTAAGTCTTCCCAGGTTTTTCTGAGACCATCCTACTTGCCATTTCTTGTAGCACAATAGTATTCCATTGCAATCATATACAAAACTTGGTCAGCCATTCTCCAATTGATGGGCATTCCCTCAATTTCCAACTCTTTGCCACCACTGAAAGAGCTGCTATAAATATTTTTGTACATATAAGTCCTTTTCCTTTTTTTTTTTTTTTTAACTCTTTGGGATACAGACCAAGTAGTAATATTGCTGAGTCAAAGGGTATGCATGGTTTATAGCCTTTTGGACATAATTCCAAATTGTTCTACAGAATGGTTGAATTGGTTTATGTCTCCACCCACAATGCATTACTGTCTCATTTTCCCCACCTCCAACATTTGTAATTTTCCTATTATGTCATATTAGCCAATCTGATAGGTGTGGGGTGCCACCTCAACTGCCTGTTTTTATCCTTTGACCATTTATCAATCGGGGAATGATTTGTATTCTTATGAATTTGACTCAGTTCTCTATATATTTGAGAAATGAGGCCCTTATCAGATATTTCCTGTAAATTTTTTCACAGTTATGATTATAATATATTTCTTTCCATCCTATTTCCCCCATTTATCCTAATCCGTCTCCTTTCGCTCTATCCATTCTCCAAAGTGTTTTGCTTCTGACCACCTCCCCCAATTTGCTCTTCCTTCTATTATCAGCCCCCTTCTCTTATCCTTCCCCCCTCCTATTTTCCTGTGGGGTGACATAGATTTCTATACCCATTTGAGTGTGTATGTTATTCCCTATTTGAAGCAACTCCAATGAGAGTAAGGTTCAAGTGCTCCCATCTACCTTCCCCATCTTTTTCTCCACAGTAAAATCTCTTTTGTGCCTTTTTATGTGACATAATTTGCCCCACTCTACCTCTCTTTTCTCCATTCTTCCAGTGCATTCCTGCTTCTCAACATTTAATATTTTTTTTAGATATCATTCCATCATATTCAACTCACACCTGGGCCCTCTGTCTATATATACTGCTTCTAACTACCCCAATAATGAGAAAGTTCTTAGGCATTAGAAGTATCATCTTCCTATGTAAGAATTTAAACAGTTTAACCTTATTGAATTCCTCATGATTTCTCTTCACTGTACCTATTTGTGCTTCTCTTGAGTCTTGCATTTGAAAATCAAACTTTCTATTCAGCTCTGGTCTTTTCATCAGGAATGCTTAAAAGTCCTCTGTTTCATTGCATATCCATTTTTCCCCAGTGAAGGATTATACTCAGTTTTGCTGGGTAAGTAATTATTGATTGTAATCCTAACCCTTTTACTCTCCAGAATACGTATCCCAAGCCCTTTTTTAATAGTAAGCTATTAAATCTTATGTTATCCTGACTGTGGCTCCATGATATATGAATTGTTTCTCTCTGGCTACTTGCAATATTTTCTCCTTTACCTGAGAGCTCTGGAATTTGGCTCTAATTCTGGCAGTTTTCATTTTGGGATCTCTTTCAGGACATGATCAGTGGATTCTTTCAATTTATATTTCACTCTCTGGTTCTAGAATGTCAGGCCAGTTTTCCATGATAATTTCTTGAAAGATGATGTCTGGTTCTTTTTTTATCATGACTTTCAGATAATCAAATAATTCTTAAATTATTTTTCCTTGATCTATTTTCCGGGTTAATTGTTTTTCTAATGGGATGTTTTAAATTTTCTTCTTTTTTTCAATTTTTGATTTTATTTTATTGCTTATTGATATCTCATAAAGCCATTAGCTTCTACTTGCCCAATTCCAATTTTTAAAGAATTATTTTCTTCATTAAGCTTTCATATATCCTTTTCCATTTGGCCAGTTATACTTTTTAAGAAGTTCTTTTCTTCAGTGAATTTTTGTACATCTTTTTCAATCTGACCAATTCTGCTTTTTAAGGTGTTCTCTTCATTGGACTTTTATGTCTCTTTTATCATTTGGCCTATTCTGGTTTTTAAGGTGTTATTTTCTTCTGTATTTTTTGTACCTCCTTTACCAAGCTGTTGACTCTTTTTTTCATGATTTTCTTGTATCACTGTCATTTCTTTTCCCAATTCTTTCCTCTACTTCTTTTATTTGATTTTTAAAATCCTTTTTGAGCTTTTCCAGAACCTGAGACCAATTCACATTTTTCTTTGAGTTTTTAGATGTAGCAGTTTTGAGTTTGTTGTCTTCTGAGTTTGTGTTTTGATTTTCCCTATCACTACAGTAACTTTCTATGGTCAGGATTCTTTTTTTGTTTGCTCATTTTTTTTCAGCCCATTTCTTGGCTTTTTTCTTTATGTTAAACTTTGGCTCTGTTCCTGAGGTGGAAGGGGCACTGTCCCAAACTTCAGGTTTTTTATACAGCTGTTTTCAGAGCTAGTTCTTAGGGATTGTAAACTTTCAGTTCTTCCAAAGTGTTATGATCTAAGAAAAGAGGTATTTACTACTATCCTGGCCTGTGCTCTGTGAATGACCACAAGCACTCTTTTTTACTCTGTAACTGTAACCAGGATCCCTGCTCCCATGCAGCCACAAACTCTGGTGTGCTCTTGCTCCTCCTTGCCCTGGAACTGCAACCCTGATCTGAGTATGGGTAATACAACAGATTCTTACACCCAGTGCCAGCAAAAGGACCCCTATAATCACCACTTGTCTAATCATTTTACTATCTGTGGGCTGAGAGCTCCAGAAGTAGCTGCTGTCCAAGCCACCACTGATTCAGTCACCCCCAAAGCCTGCTACTTTTTCCCGTGGCTTGGCCTGTACTGGCACAGCCTGTGTTAGAGTGTGCTCCATTCTCACCCCTGTGTGACAGACCTTTCCTGTCAATCTTCTAAGTTGTCTTGGGCTGGAAAATTATTTTACCCTATCCTTTTGTGGGTTCTGTCACTCCAAAATTTGTCTTGAGACATTATTTAAAGTTGTTGGGAGGGGATATTTGGAAAGCTCAGGTGAGTCTCTGCCTTTCTCCACCATCTTGGCTCTGCACCTAAAGATTACCTTATTAACTGCATTTTCAAAGACTCTGGGAACATATTGATGTTAAAGTGATGTCTCCTTTGTAACAAACAGCTTGGATCATTAAAAGCATTACACAATTTCTCAGATTCTAAGTAGACTACTTTCTACTTCCAATTCAGTACTTAGCCTACCTAGCTCACTGTCCAACTGTAGTGCCTGTCCATGTATACATTTATTGATGGACTTATTCACTGAGTTCTCTGTTTAACTACATGGCACAATCAAGTAGTATGTATTCTTTACCCACTGCCCCTCTCCCCCCACTACCCAGTGTTTGAAAAAATTTTGGTGGCCTTAGATTTAAATTAAGAAGGTCCTGTTGGTTTCTGAGGCTTGAAGGCATCAGCATAATGTGATTTGTAAACAGGAGGATCTGTTGAAACTCTCTCAGTGCTGATGCTTTCTTATATTTGGATTTTGCCCAGGATATCTTCCATGACACTGAGAAGTACCTTTTGTGAGCTTATGACTCCTTATTTTATGCCTTGCTTGATGTTGATGCTCATTGGGTCATTCAAGAAAGTTATTTTCACGGCTGCATCTGTTGTGAAATCTTTCATGACTTTAATGTAGCCCAGCTCTAAGCCAGGTGAGTTTGGGGAGACACAGCCTTGTGATGCACGCTGCACATGCTAAAGGAGATGACTTTTGTCAGAAGGAATGTTAAACCTGATACTGCCAACTGTTATAAGGGACTTACTGGAACTGATTCTTGACAATCACTGGGGTAAACACATGGAAAAAAAGACTTCAGAGAAGTTGCATGGAAAGAAAAACTTTGAAATGATAGATATGCAGGGGAAGCCAGTCCCATTACGTCCTTGGACTTGCTTGAAAAATCTCTAAGGAAGATTATTTCCTCTCTCCTTGGTTGAGTTGGGATCTTATCTCACTTCTCGCTGATTAGCTCATAAATCTTCCGTGTATTCTAATTTGTAGAATGCTACTTTTTGCTGGCTATTTTGCTTTGATAAATGAGTTCACTCAGTATTCACTGTTTGCGATAGTCTTTTGTGTAACCAGCATTAGGTGGGAAGGGGCTTAGCTGATGAATATAAGCTAAGAGTGCTAAGAGGATCAGCTTTTGTTTTGAACCTATCATCTTCCCAAATACCATTATTTAAGGTGTGGTGGATAGGTATGATCTGGCCCAACAGCCTTTCTTGGAGATAGATGAAAGAAGAAGCAAGTCATAGCCATAACCCTTCTGCTCCCCTCAAGCTGGGAATCCCAGCCTCCCTTAGAGAGGGTTGGGCAGACTTTAAAGATCTCCCTCCCTGCCACATCTGAGGCAGTTGTCTTTTATTATTAGACAGCCTGTACATACACACACATAGCCACACATATATGTATGTATGCACACACACATATATATTATATGTATGTTAAATTTAAAAATTTGCTCTACTTAGTCGAATCTTTCTTTCTTCCATTTTTATCTTATCATCTAATTTGGAGTTGATTTTGGCCCATTCTCTGAGCCTAGGCATGTCCCAAGGACTTCCCCTGAACAAAGCGGAAATTCTCTAGACAAGGTGGAAATTCATCTTTGCCCCAGATCCTGATTGTTCCACTGGCGAGGCATTGATTTAATTTCATAGTGAAATTACATGCTTGAACTATGTCCTTAGACTTGTCCTTCACAAAAAGAATTTGGATAGAGAGGGAAGTGGAGGGAAATGAATGGGAAAAGAAGGAAGTGAGGGGAAAGATAAGCAAAGGGATGGAAAAGAAGATGGGAAGGGGAAGGGAAAACAAGGAAAGGGAGAGAGATCTTAGGTACTGGGTGAACTCATTTCCCTGGATAGAGGACTGTGTCTCTACATAGTCCCTCTGGGGGATTGAATATATCAAGGAATTGATGCTGCATGAGAACATACACCTTAAGATTTGGATAAATGCTTATGCAGTCACCCAGATTCTTAGGAGAGAAGAAGCTAATACCAAAAAGAGGCATGGAGAGTTAAAGCTATAGCAAAAGGTAGGAGAAGAGATGGAGATGTTCAGCCTTACAAGGGAAAAGGAGAGGTCTGGAAAGAGACTGATAGGCCCCATCATCTGCATTCCCTTGAAGTTGAAGAAGGATCAGAAAATCGGGGACAGAAGAGCTGCTTGGACCTATTCCTTTTCTAGTATTGTGAGTCATATGGACTATGCAGGGGCTGAGGAAAGGTGGGAACCACCAGAAGAAAAGATTCCTGCTTGCATGAGAAGGCCTCAGCTCCAAGTTGGCACTAAAGTAAAAGTGACTGTGTAGGTCCCAAGGGGTAGCCATCAGAAGGAAGATTTGTTTTGATTCTTTATGGGCTGTAGTCCAAATCTTTTGCATTTTATCTTGGGTTAAATAAAACCTATCCTACCGTAATACCTAATATTTCTAAAACACTTCAAGGTTTGTGAAAGGCCCTACGTACGTTATCTCATATAATCCTTACAGGTACTATTGTTTTCTCCAATTTATAGATGAGGAAATTCAAGATGAGAAATGTTAAGTGATTTTTCCTAGCATTGCACAGCTCTTAAAGGTCTGAAATACGATTCAATTTCTCTCCCATTTTCTTTTTCCTTTAAAGTTTTGATTCTCTTTCTGTGTCTTTCCTACATCATATTGCTTCTGTACTTAATGTTTTGTTAGCCCGGATACTTACATGGTAGGATTCTTTTAAAGAAGATATGAACCACATCCTAATATTCTAAAAGCAAAACACAGGTGGGGGCTTGGTTGAAACACAGATTACACTGCCACGGGAATGACTGCCACATCAGTAACCAGAAATGTCTCTTAAGAAAAAGCAAATTTTTTTGTGATGTTATTAAATAGATTCTACCTTCCTTTTTAAAAAACGCTTTCATGATCTGAAAGAGTGGGAGAGTGAGACTTGGGAAGAGTCTTTGTCTTTTTGATTCTGAAGCACGTGTTCCCACATACACTGAATCCCACTGATTCTCTCCTACTTCTACACACATGCATGCACGTATACACATAGAGACCCAGACACATAGACACCCCTCTGTGCCTAGAGGTGTTATTGATCTTAGTGACCAGTGAAAGTGATAAAAATATGGAATAAAATATATCGTTATAGAATGTCCAGTCTTTAATAATATTTTTAGGAGAAAATTGTATTTAACAATTTAATTCTACCACCAAAAGATGGTGACGACTATTTTATGTCTAAGACTGGAGCATACGTTTCTAGACTCCTCCCTCTGACCAGAGCCCAAATGTTGTGGTTGTGGTAAAATCAGAAATAACTCAAAATGCAGAGTAGCAGGCTAATAGAGCTCTCTGAGGCAAAGGGGTGTTTTTCTGCCAAAGTCCCCATTATTGAGTGCTATAGTGCCTGTCTCCAGGGAAGGAGCAACAGTCTTGTCCTCTGCCATAAAAACGGCTTTGGGATGTATCCCTGGCTGTCTTTGTGAGCTCGTCTCCTCAGGCGATAGACTCTAATTCTCTTCCACTTATTTTTTTAATAGTGTAGCCAGTCAGGCAATGAAAATGAAGTCTTCCAGACAGGAACAGATGTCTTATACACATTTTCATGAGTCTCTCCTTTAATTTCCTGGCAGAAAAAGAATTGGGGCCACTGCTTGGATGGAAGGGCGTGTCTAATATGGAGACTGTGAGCTACAGAAGGGCAGAGAGCATGTTGTGGTTTCTGTGGTTTCTTCAGTGGGCTTTGAAAGTCTGGACTCTCTACAGTTAAACTCACTCTCTCAGACTTGACATTGGGCCAATGTAATGGGGGCGGGGGGAGAACAGCTTGCTTGCCAGGTGAGATTTCCAGCTTCTCACTGCTCTAGTATGCATTCATGACCAGCCAAGCCTCATTGCCTCTCCCCATCTCTTTCATTTTGTAGACTTTTTCTTGAGTTGTAATCCATTAAATTCTAGCAAGAAAGTTATTTCTGACTTCCCCTAGGGGTCTGGAAATTTACTCAGATTGGTCACCTGATAGGCTGTAAAGACAAGATGGGTCATAAAGACTTGGGCTTAGCCTCTTATGGAATAAAATGAATAGATAGTTCCTTCCTCCCTCTCCCCCAACCCCAAATGGCAATGTTTAATATTGACACAGTCCAAGTGCAGGAAGCAATAAGGTCTTATGGTGTTTCTGAGAAGAGGAATGATGGACTTGAAAATTAAGGAAGAGGGAAAAAACAGGTCCTGAGCTGAAGGAAACACCAAGCAGTGTCTAACAGGGAAATTAGTATTATGGGAAACAAAAATCAGAGGCAACCCGGGGCAAAACGCAGACTAACTCATTCTCTGTGTACTAATAGCATGCTAACTGCTGAGGGTCCATTCTCAAGCAAACTGGACACATGAATATAACAGTCTGAGGTACTCAAATTCGATTTCACATCTGGCTCAAATACCATGATTAGGGGCCAGAACAGAAGGTGAGAACAGGAAGCCTAGAGCGAGGTGGGAGTAGGGACGGGACTGGAGTCTTGGGCGACCCTTTCCACAAAAGCAGCCAAGGGTTTTGCCCAAAGAGCTTTAAACTAAAAGCCACCACTAACACTGTCTCATGTGAAGAGATTGGGCTCAATCTGGTTGTATTTAAGGAAGTGGGGAAATCTGAGGGCATCAGGCCTAAGTTGCCTCTAATGTGTCAGTTTCCCAGGGACAGCTATAGCTTAGTGTCTGGTATATTTGTCCTAAGCTGACTCTTGATAATTGCCTTGGCTAAGTGCTATATACTCTATTAATGGATCTTCCCCCCCCCCACACCTAAAAATATCTTCACGTTTATCTGAAAAAAAGGTTTTTAAAATAATATTTCTCCCAATTATATGTAAAGACAATTTTTAACATTCATTTAAAAAACTTCGAGTTCCAAATTGTCTCCCTCCCTCATTCATGTCTACCCTCTCTGACACGCTAAGCAATTTGATAGAGGTTATACATGTGCAATCATGCAAAACATATTTCCATATTAGTCATGTTTGAACAAAACTTTTCCAAGAGAGTTATTGTTCCTTAAAGGAAATCAGTTTTGCCATCAGGACACCACTGTGTGGACTGGTTTGTTGAGTGAGTTAGGATCTGTTTTGGGAGGATGTGTAAATACAATCTTGGATTTGCTGCTGTTATTCCTTTTATGATTTCATTTCTTTTTTCCCCTAAAATATTTTACTTCCTCTCCAGTTAATCAGATGACCTTCTTCCAAATAGTAAATCCTTCCACATCATTCCCTTCATTGGTCATCTCCAGTCTGAGTATCAATAATATTCTTTCTATGAGATCTGCTTTTTTGCTTTCCTCCTTGAGAGACATGACACAATTTTTCATCTTGAGGGTAGGTGGTGAGGTCAGAGTCAAGAAACCTTTTCATCCTATTACTGTATGCCTCTGCCTTCTATCCATTTTTGAGGAGATAGTGGGGAGGTAACAAGAAGGAATGCAAGTACTCAAAGGATGATGTGCCAGGCAGTCTATTGCTCATCAGCATACAAGGGTGCTGGTCCATCATTCCCACGGGCAAGCACAGGCAGTGGTGTTTCTGGTATCTGGTGAGATATAGAACTGATTGAGAGAGCAGAGCTCTGGGTCTCTGCCCATCATTGTCAGGCATTTTTACAGAGACCTAGAACAAGAGGCACATTAGGAGTAGTCAATAATTGGGTAGTCTGGGTTGTAAATCCCTCCCTTATCAATCACAAGGGCAATATGACTCGAAAAGTTTGCTAATATTGCATCTTTAGATTAGATGAAGTTTGCTAAACTAATTATGACCAGGAGGTCCTTGTATTCTTTACCTAAATGAAGCTGACTAAACCCCTTATGGGGTATATAGGAACTCTCTGGTACAGAGGCAGGTCAATCAGTGGTCAAATATGGATTCACTTCTTCCAGCTAGGAATAGGCTACTCCTTACGTTATTCCCACTGTACATTCTTCTTAAGTGTTTCGTAATCAAGTTCCTTTAAATAGCTTTAAATTAGTCGGTGAGTTGTTAAGGAGCAGGGAAAAGAACTGGATGAAGAAGACTTCCCTGATAGTGTTTAGGTTTGAAAGAACCCTAACAAAGAGAATGGTAGCAAGAGTTAGTAGCAGTGAGCCAAGAACTGGCCTGATTGGTAGAAAAACAATGGTGTCATGAGATGAACTGACTAAAACCACAGGTATTACTTATTAATAATATCAATCAATTGATAAGCATTATGCACTTACTCCATAAAAATGAAGATAAAAATGAGGCAGTCCTTGAATATAAGGAATTTGTATTCTAAATAATACTTTAAATCTTCAAAAGATCAGTGATGTCATTTGCATGAGCATTCCTTCCACCAATGCCAATTGTCACCCTGCCATGTTTTAGTAAACTGTGCTCATGAATTTCAGTGGCCAAAAATTCATCTGGTGGCCAACCTTCTTATACTGATCTCTCCAAACTTTGTCAGTCTGGTTCTTGGGCAATAGGCACAAATTGGTTGATGAGTAGAGACTGCCTGGGCTTACAGTCCTCTTGCTATGGCAATCCTAAGTGCAGTTCCCTCCTGGAGGGAGATGTTGAACTATTTATGTACTTTAAAATTGTGTGTGTGTGTGTGTGTGTGTGTGT
>JAQQSZ010015445.1:0-11273 GCA_028646595.1 Phalanger gymnotis | reverse complement strand
AGGGCAACCAGAGTGTATGCCATCTTGGAGTGGGGGGGGAGGAAATGGGGAGAAAATTTGTAATTCAAATGCCTGTGAAAATCAATGCTGAAAACCAAACGTGTCAAAAATAAATTAAAATAAAAGATAAAAAAAAAGAAAAAAAAAGATTCCCATTCAAAAAAAAAAAAAGAAATGCTAGCTATAGCAATGACAAGAAAGAGAAATTGAAGGAACACAAACAGGCAATGAGGAAACAAAGCTATCACTTTTTTCCAGATGATATGATGGTATACTTAGAGAACCCTAGAGAATCAACCAAAAAACTAGTCAATACAATTAACAACCTCAGCAGAGTTGCAAGACATAAAATAAATCCACATAAATCGTCAGCATTTCTCTATGCTGTCAAGAAAACTCATCAGCAAAAGATAGAAAAAAAAATTACATTTAAAGTAACTGCAGATAATATAAAATACTTGGGAGTCTACCTGCCAAGACAAACTCAGGGATCATATGAATGCAATTACAAAACACTTTTCACACAAAGATATCTAGCCAAGTGGATAAATCTTAATTGCTCATGTCTAGGCTGAGTCAATATAATAAAAACTACAATTCTAATTTATTTACTTATTCAGTGCTATATTAATAAAATTGGCAAAGAATTATTCTATAGAGCTAGAAAAAATAACAAAATTCATTTGAAAGAACAAAAAGTCAATCATATCAAAGGAAACAAAGAAAAAATGTGAAGGAGGGCAATTTAATGATTCAGATTTTAAACTATATACAACATGGTAATCATGAAAACTATTAGGTACTGGCTAAGAAATGGAGTGGTGGATCAGTTGAATTGATTAGATACACAATATATAGCAATAAATGACAAAGTAATCTAGTTTTTGATAAATCCAATGATCCAAACTTTTGAGGTAAGAACTCAATATTTGACATAAATTGCTGGGAAAATTGGAAAGCATTTTGGCAAAAATTAGGCGTAGACCTACATCTCATATTGTTTACCAAGATAAACTCAAAATGGATAAATGATTTTACACATGAAGGGTGTTATCATAAGTAAATTAGGGGAGCATGGAAAAATGTACCTGTCAGATATATGGATAAGAGAAGAATTTATGACCAAAAAAGAGATAGAGAAAATCACAGGAAGTAAAATAGTTTTGATTACATGAAATTTAAAAGCTTTTGCCCAAACAAGCCTAACAACCAAAATTAGAAGGAAAACAGGAAATTGGGGAGAAATTTTGTAGCAGTTTTCTCTGATAAAGACCTCATTTCTCAAATACATCGGGAACTGACCCAAATTTATAAAAATAAGAGCCATTTTTCAGTTGATAAAGGGTCCAAGGATATGAACAGGCAGTTTTCAGAAGAAGAAATCAAAGCTATCTGTAGTTATATGAAAAAAATGCTCTGAATCAATACAGATTAGAGAAACACAAATTAAAACAACTCTGAAATGCCAACGAATACCCATCAAATTAGCCAATGTGACAGAAAAGGAAAATGACAAATGCTGGAGGGAATGTGGAAAAATTTGGACACTAATGCACTCTTTGTAGAGTTGTGAATTAGTCCAACCATTCTGGAGAACAATTTAGAACTCTGCCCAAAGAGCTGTGAGAGTGTGTACATGCCCTTTGACCCAGAAATACCAATACCAGCTCTGTATCACAGACATTTTAAAAGGAGGGGAAGGGACCTATTTGTACAAAAATATTTATAGCAGCAGTTTTTGTAGGGACAATGAATTGGAAATTGAGGAGATGCCCATCAACTGGAGAGTGGCTGAACAAGTAGTGGTATATGATTGTGATGGAATTTTATTGTGCTATAAAAAATGATAAACAGGATAGGTTCAGAGAAACCTAGGAAGACTTATATGAACTCATCCAAAAGGAAGTGAGCAGAACCAGGAGATCATTGTACAGTTACATCAATACTGTAATGACAATGAACTGTGAAAGACTTAGCTGTACTGATCAAGACAATGATCCAAGACAATTCCAAAAGACTCTTGATGAAAAATGTCATCTACCTCCAGAAAGAACCAATGAATTCTGAATGCATATTGAAACATACTTCTCTTTTACTTACTTTAATTTTTCTTGGGGTTTTATTTTTGGTCTTTTGGTTTTTTGCAAAATGACTAAGATAGAGATATGTTTTAGATGACTTCACACATATAATTGGTATCAAATTGCTTGCCTTCTCAAGGAGAGGAGAGGGATGGGAGAGAGAAGAATTCAGAACAATTTTTTTTAAAATTATTGTTAAAATTTTTGCATATAATTGGCAATATTTAACACAATAAATAAAATTGTATTTTTGAAAATTGAAACATTTATTTGTCCTTTCCCCTAAATCCCATTTCTGTCATTCCCAGAAGCTTTAACCTCTATGTTTAGTCCTTGCCTTCTTAAGTATCTCTGTATCTGCCCCACTTCCATTTGTAATCTCTAAAAGTCCTGAAACTAAAAAGGATGAACTGGTTTGGTTGTATAACCTATGTCCACACCATGCCCTCTTACACTTTCCAAATTATTATTCAGCTCTTAGCCAGAGGGGATGATGAGTTTAGCAGAAAGTGATAAAGTGGTTTCTGACTATTTATATATACCCCTATCATTGAGAGTCTTTGTGAGTGATTGAAATGGAATAGACAGAGGTATGAAATCATTATCATGCCAAAGAGTAACGTATTTCCCTCACCCTTCCTTCTGTTGCCCTTGAGATTTGAATTTCTTGATCACAATGTGAGGGAGTGGGGTGGACAGCAGCTGCCATTAGGGTTGGACTTGCTAATTGCTTTGTGACTAAGCAGAAGCAGCAGATACTATTGAATTGGAGCTATCAAATTTACATGAGGTAAAACAGAGGAGCCATGGCAGCTACAGCTGCTGGTGCCCCAAACTGAATGGACAATGGACAAGTAGTGATTGAAACTGATAAAGACCAGTACAATACACCCAGATCCTGGGAAAAAAGAGAATAGAAGCGTGAGAGGGAAGGACCTAAATTCTGAGAATGAATTCTATTGAGAAGCTTATCATAGTTGGTGAATAAAGACTAGCTTCTCCCACTCCTTTCCTGTTATTTTCCTTTATTGTAGTTTGTGATTCATAGGTGAGGTTCCTGAACACTCCTCTCCCCTTATTCCTTTTCCATGAGCTATAGGTGTGGGTGGTTTGCGACTTACTTTCTGCCCCTCTTTACATTGTTCCTATCAAAACCTGTGAGGAAAAGAAAGGGTAAGTTTGAGAGGCAACTGGAGGTGGATGGCTCTGCAAAGGAGCTCAACTTTGTTCTTCTTTCCATTTTTGCTATATTGAATATTGAGTGTCTGAATATTGAGAATGTGGATGGTCATGGACAGAAACAAAAGATCTCAAATACACGGTGTGGGATCTCTAACACTACATATTTCATATTTACATTATTTTAATTACTATTCCATTATATTTCCTGAATAATTTTGAAGCCAGACAGTATGGGTTGGGGGTGGGGAAGGGAGGCTGGAGAGCAGATGCTTAGGAATTTGCTATTTGAGAAATCTCTGATGGCCAGCTTGATATTTCAGCCTTTAAGAAAACTATTCTGTGCCAGAGAGAAATGGAGGCTACCTGGCTGGGTCTTTTAAGAAGAGTGCCATCTTCTGGGCAATTCTGATGTTGCACTCCCTTGCTGGATAAGTTGCATACTGTCATATGGTCCTTTTTGCAGGTTTATGTAAGGCAGTACAGAAACCAATCTAGACTTCTTTCACTGCAGATTCCCACGAAACATCACAAACTGATAGTATTAGTGAATTAAGTGTCACACTGGTATAGCAATTACATGTTTACTGGTACAGATTGATAACAATTTGGGTTATTTGGTGATCAATTTAGCTACAGCAAAAAACAAACAAACAAACAAACAAACATAGCTTTCTCACGTATCTCCATTCAGGGATATATGTATAGAACTATAGAAGAGCTACACCATTATAAATATTCATAACACCAATCCAGGTAGGTGAAAGAACATTTCTCCCCTGTCCTTTGAAGGGCAGGGGAGGAGGAAAGTAGTTTTGTTTGATGACACTTTCTTAGGATATTTCCATGTGCTTTGCAGTGATAGCTGAAATTTATATAGAGTTTGGCTTACAAAGCATTTTGCTACATCAGTGCTGTGAGGCAAGGAGTCCACATGTTATTATTCTTATTTCATGGATGAGAAAATGGACTCAAAGAGAGGAAGTTACTTGTTAAAGACAACACAACAAAAAATATGAGAACTTAGATTCGAACTCATCTCTTGACTCCAAGTCTGGCGCTTATTCTAACTAAACCACAGAGCAGAAGCTTAATGAACCTACTCATACATTGTTATTCCCTCAGTCAACTGACTATGTTGAAGTACCCAACATCTAAAGTATCAAATGACTCTGCACATACCTCATTCCCTTGTCCTAATTTGTGGTTGGACCTAAATCATTGGCCTGAGATTATATACTGTACAGGTAGACCAGGTGATTCTAACCAAAATACTTAACAGATTCCCCATTTACGATAACCTGAGTAAGCATTAATGTAGAATTAATGTAGCACATTGCAGCTGTCCTTCATATTATGCAATATGTGAGAATAGATTCCACCCCATCACAACCACCACCACCATGACTTTGTTAGGGAACTTTCTTTTCTTCTCTCTTTAACCTCTCTTACTTGGTGAATTCATTCACTCCCACTGGTTCAATCAAAATTTCTATATAATCTTTATATCCAATTCTATTTTTGCTTCAGAATATGAATCTTACATCTCCAAATGTCTTCTGAACTCATTTTTGTACAAATCAATCAAACATTTTCCTCTCTCTTTGATATTTTTTGGAGTGTAGGCTTAAGTAGTTAGATCAATCAGTTAAAGGGGAAGCAGACTTTGACTTTAGGACATTGTTCCTCAGTTTTTTTCCAAAGTAATTGGACCAATTCTACAAATCCGAAAGTATATTAATGTCTCTGTTTTCCCACAGCCCCTTTAATCTGATGGTAATCTGACAGAAACTCAGAGATGCTCTAACTTGCACTTCTCTACTAGTGATATTGAACATTTTTCAATATGCATTTCTTTTTGTTGAAAACTGCATGTTAGAACAACTCAGTGGATTCAGACATGATTGAATAAACAGATCTCAGCAATAATTAATGGATAAATGTCAACTTAGACGAAGGACTCTAGCGGAACATACCAGGGATATGTCCTTCACCCAGGACTGTTTAATAATCTTGTCAATAACTTGAGTAAAAATGTCATGCTTAATAATCTGCAAATGACCCAAGACTGGGTAACGTGGCTGACAAATGAGATGATGGAACTGGTATCCTAAAGATTTCAACAAACCAAATCTAATAAAATGAAAAGTAGGAAAATTTCTATAAATGGACTAAAAAAATACAACTGCACAAGTACATGTAACCCTTCGTGGAGAAAATATTTAGAGGGTTTAGTGGGTCAAAAGTTCAACATGAATCAAAAGCACACAAAAAAAAGTAATGCAATTTTGGGCTACATTTGGAAAGTCTGTCCAAAGGATGTCTTAAACATCAAAAGTGTACTGTGTCTTAATCAGACCACACCTTGATTATTGTCTTCGATTCCTAATTTAGGAAGAATGTTGACAAGATACAAAGTCTTTGGAAACTAGTCATGTTGAGCAGTGGTGATAAATAAACAAAAAGGACCACCAGTCTCTAGGTATGTATTCCTGAAGTCCACATATTGACTTAGTTTTAAAATGTAATATTATCTATGTGTTATTGCATTCTTATTTATTTTGTTAAATAGTTTCCAATTATATTTGAATCTGGTTCAGACCTCACTTGGGAGTGTTTTGGGCCACATGTGGCCCACAGCACATGTTTGTCAACTTCAATGTAGAAAATAGATTAGAATTATTTGACAGTAGTATATCTGTGAAGTCTGAGAAAAACTGATCATTTAGGAAATGTTCCTTTCATGAACTAGATGATCAGGAAACTAAGCCAATGGTTTGAACCCTCGGCCCTTGGACTAAAAAAGTCTCAGGAATAGCTTCCTTATCTTTTAGAGAAAAACTTGGCTAGCCTACATGGCAATGATCTTAGTAGACTGAGCTTCTCCCACGGGGCTGCTTTTGGAGGAAGTTATTTCCCATTTTTTGAGCAGTAACTGAAGATCATGTGTAGGGCATGTTATAGAGAAAATTACAGTCCAGTTACCAGTTCTGAGATCCCTTTCAACTCTGAGATTCTGTAATCATTATGATGGCGGTGGTGATGGTAATAATATTTCATGTTTGTATTGGACAAAGCTTAATTTACCATTCTCAAAGAATATTCAAGAATATTATTTTATTTGTATTAACATAAACTGTTATATACCAATATAATAATATAACATAAACTAATATAATAATAATAATAATATATAACTGTTATAAACTAATATGATAATAATATAAAATAATCTTTTAAAAAATAAGACAAGTAATATTTCAAGTGGTCACCAATCCCTCTAATCGTGCCTTTTCTGGGTGAGTTTCTAAAACCTAAAATATATTGCTCTGCCTATAGTTTATTAACTTTGCATTACATCTTATATAGCTATTTTGGTAAGACATACAACATCTTTACAAATATATAGTTGTGGTTTTTTTAAAGAATGTTGGATATGCTAGACTGATTTTTAAAAATTTTATTATATTTTGATGATACGTGGAATATATTTATATAATCAAATACGCTTTGTGCTGTATTGCTTCTGTGCTTATGATTATGCCATTTCCCTTATGTGGAACAGGCTAATTTGAAATTCCTTCCCATCTTTTAAGGCCTAAATCATATACCTTTTACAGAAAGCATTTCCTGACAACACCAGCCTGAGGTTTTCTATGATATCACTCTAGTACCTGTTTTCTAAGTTAGTTACTTGGAAATTCCTCCTATTCTGCCTTGTTACCATTTTTTAAACTTTGTATTGTTATCTACATTTTTGTGTATTTTTTAATTTGAGTCTTCAAATAAGCTATCAGCTTTTTGAGGGCAGAAACTTTTCATTCTCATTTGTATCTACAAATAGTAAGTACTCAATAAGTATCCATTGATTTGATTTGGTATGCCGCAAAGCTGACTAGTTATGCAACACTCTCAGGTGTCTGGTGTTTGGTGAACTTAGAGTCAAAGGAGAGACCATATTCTTCTGCAGAATTTTATTCCAGGTTCTACCCTAAGGCCCTGAGAGCTTCAAGTGGTCTTAATACTATCTTACCATGATTGCTTATTTCACTTGACCCTTTGACCTCCAGGTAAACACAGTGTTTTCCAATAGTTTTCAAAGGGTCCTTTTTTCACATTTCATAGAAAGTCATAGCTTTGAGGAAATACTTTTTCAGCGGCTAAGTGAAGTGTAAGTCCTAGACTGACTTGTTTGATTTCTTAAGCATTGTAGAAGCATGGCTTTGGCAGCTAGAGCCTCGGGTTGCCATCCATATGACCTAAAATGCCCATCAGCCATTAATAAAATGTCCGTCCCAATATTCTGATATTTAAACACTAGCAAAAGTTAGTTGACTCTAACATGTGACAAGCCGCCAAAGTTGTTGGCGCACTTTAAAAGGCAGTCCTGTTCCGTTTTTTCAAAAATGTTTTAGTGTATATGGAATGTTTTGATTTAAAATTGGTCACTCTTTTATGATAGGCATTTCTAATGCAGAGACAAAATATGAGTGTGCGACTAGGACTATGTGTGTAAGTACTGATGCCACTGTGGGGGGAATGACATTCAATGAATGTTTTGTGGTCTTTCACTTATCTAACTTGTGAACACAATTAGGGTGACACTGATGTATTCAGGACCATTGTGTTTGTCACTCTAAAAAGAGACACTTTAGAATAAGATATTCTATTTAAGAGATGGGACAAACTGGGAGGTAAAGCTGCCTGGGAAAATGAGATTTAAGTGTCTAGAAAATGAGATTAGCCTTCTCCACTTGATCTTTGGTGAAGCAGGGCTGAACTGAGATGTTTCAAAGCTGACAGGTTCTTGTGAATTTCCCTTTTTCTTTTGCCATCACTGGTTCCAGGAGCAAAGGCCATAGGCCTTTTCTGCCCTTTCATTGTTTTTCAGTTCCGTTGTGTTGATTCCCATGTGGGAAATGGTTTAACATATAGCTAGAGAGCAACTAAAGCTTCACTAAAGCCAGAGTACTTTGTAATGGCCCTGCAGCCAATCCTATAGACTCTTTCCAATGGCTACTGGAGAAGTCCCATGGCATGATTAATAATAGGTGACCTTTTATGCATTTTCTATAACTTTTCAGTGAAGTGAGAAATATACCAGTATGATAATTTCAAAATCCCAAGGCTCAAATGCCTTATGGACATCAGAGTTGTGGGACAGTATGAGCCATATGACAATTAAAATATTTCCAGGTAATTATAGCAGCGATTAGGAGCTAACATTTGAACTTTATTTTCTTTAACAGCCTCAGCCATTCTGGCTATTGAGCCAAGTAGATGATTGAATTAATAATTCATTGTCTATCAGATGAGCCACAAAGTTCCACTAAGATGAGTTCTTCATAGGGTAAGTGATCAAAGTGGATATCAAACTTATTAGTCAATAGTATATAATTAGAGAGATCCCCCTCTCTGTTATCCCTTTTGTTACTTAATACATCCAGCTGACCCCAGCTATCCTACCACGCAATCTCACCATTCTGCTCAAGGCTACCATTCCTGCCTCATTAAGAGACAACTAGGTGGCACAGTGGCTAAAGTATTGGGCTTGAAGTATAAAAGCCCCGAGTTCAAATCCAACCTCAAACCTTTGCTAGCTAGGTAGGGTAAGTCACTGAAGTGCTGTCTGCCTCAGTTTCCTCAACTATAAAATAAATAATAGCACATACCTCCAAGGATTGTTATGAGGATTAAATGAGATAATATTTGTAACAAGTAATTATCATTGTGCCTGGCACATAGTAGGCACTAAATAAATGCTTGTTTACTTTCCCTTCCTTTCCTAATAAAACCTCCCTACATGGGCGCTGTGTTAATTGATGAACATCTAACTGGACCCCAACCACAACAATTTCTGATATTACCCCTAGGTTATGATTCCTGTACTGAACACCCATCCCCACCAGAAACAGCTACTTCCCTCTGGAAAAGGCACCTCAGATGATTGCCCTATGACTCCACTCACCATTCTTGTCACTTAACTTTTCTCTGGTCAATACTTCCTTATGTGTGATGTATCCCTGGCTCTTTAACACAATACCAAGCACAAAGCAAGTACTTATAAATGTTCTTTCATTCATTATCCAGGTAAAATCTCATTTCAAATTGATATCTGTGGTATTTTTAAATGACCTGCATGCAGAATAGTTCTGTAGGTAACTGGAATGTCTAAATATTTCATATCGTAGAAGTGGTCTCAAATCACACATATATTGCAATTCCATATTAAGATTTCAAATACATTAAATATGTTAGTTCTTTGCTTCTGAGCCTATCTAAATTCCATGTTCAAGTCAATGAACATTTATTAAGCACTTATTTTGTGTAGAGCTCTAGGGGAGGTAAAATGAAAATTGATAAAATAGTTCCTGACTTCATGTACTTATTGTCAAGTAGATTATATGACACACAGATAAATAACTATAATACTTTTGCATTATCTTGGACAAGTCATTCATCTATGGGCCTTATTTTCTTACTTGTAAAGGAATTGGATGAGATAATATCAGAGGTACCTTCCAACTATAAATATAAGATTCTATGAGAATATATTATACATTCATAAAAAGATGACAGTAAAGTTCTCTATAAGTTCATTATCTACTAGTAGAATAAGGGAAAAATTTCCCCAAATAAGGTCAAATTCCATTTAGGCATACAAATGGGTAAAAAAATAAAGAAGCACAGGGAATGAAGAGGCTATTCCAGGCACTGGGGCAGTGTAAATAACAAGGTACAACAATGACCTCTGTGGAGGGAGTGGTGAGTAGTCCCAATTGGAAGAAGCATAGAGTATGCAGAGGAGAGGAGCATGAAATATTAATTGGGTAGCAGATTTAAGAGAAGTTTCAATGCCAAGCTTAAGATTTTAAGTTTTAATTGATAGGCAAAGGGAAATATTAAAGTGTTTTGAGCATATGAGAGGTATGACCTAATCTAAACCTAGAGATGGTTGTACTGGGAGTAGTATGAAAAAAGGTTTAAAAGGAGAAATAGCAGAAGCAAAAGACCTGCTCTTAGCCTACTGCAATGGCCCATGCAGATGACAATGAGGACATGCCCTAACATGGTAGTAATGGGAATAGAAAGTATGAGGGAAAGGGGCAAGAATAGGACCTGGCTACTGAATTTCAGATTAGCTGCATGTTATGTATGAAAGAAGAAAATCTTTCCCATCCATTAATAGGGCTATGTGACCTGCTTTGAGCCCCTGAGTCACATGGAAGCCTGAGTCACATGAGCCTGTGATGGGAGAAGCTTGCCAAAGGGGTGGAGCAGGAAGTAGGAGTGTGGTGAAGCTGGGAGAGAGAGAAGAGGAAGAGAGAGAGAGAGGGAGAGAAAGAGAGAGAGAGAGAGAGAGAGAGAGCAGAGAACCTAGCTTGGGTGAGAGAGGGGCATTTCGCCTAAGGGAGATTGTTTGTGGGGAGGCATGATGGAGGGAAGGCTTGGAGATGGCAGTGCCCTCTGCATTGGCAAAGTGTATAGACTTCTCTATTACTATGGTGGATTTGGCTTTCTGGTGTTTGAATAAATGTCTTAGTTTCATCTTCAATGAAGAGAGTCTATTATATCTTGCAGTTCAAACTTGGGAATACGCCTGCATGTTCATAGCAGCCACTGTGGGTATCATATTGGCAATATATTTGGCATCACAAACAGGATCACAAAATACAAAACCTCTACTTGGAGACAGGAAGGCTCTAGGGAAGGAAATGGGTATCCCAGGATGGGAGGATTTACCTTATTCCTCCTTGGAAAGAGAATGGGCTAAAAGCACAGGACTTTGTGAAAACTGGGAAGCAAGGCTACAGAAGAGAGAACCCAGAGATTTAGAAATATGTTTGCAAGGTGTTTGCAAGGAATACCAATAGAATCAGGGAAAGAAATGGCAGGGGTGTGTAGAAAAGAATGGGCCTTGTTAACAAGTTATCGTATTATATGTAAAAGTAGAGATAAATTGCTGGAGGACAAAGTTCAGATGAAAAAGGAGTTAGCTGATTTGCATGAGAA
>JAQQSZ010015444.1:0-11274 GCA_028646595.1 Phalanger gymnotis | reverse complement strand
GAATCAAAGAAAGAGAAATAATCATTGACATACAAATGTCTCATATTTTGATAATTAAAATAGCTATTGAGAAGCATTGAATAATTTTGTGTTATATATTTTGATTGAGCTACAAAGCCACACTACATATGAGACTTTTATACTCAATTGTAATCAAGTTGAGCTAAAACAATTTCAAAGTTTTCATAAATCATTTCATATTTATGTTTTCATTTAAATAATCTCTTCATTCTGTTGCATTTTATATCTACTTTAGCATCTTCTAGAGATGGAGCATAAAAAAGTATTTTGCCAGAATTGTATTGCTTGGATTTTTAAAATGCAAATATAGATCACTAATATTGCTATATGAACATGTGTGTGATAGCACTTCTTATTGTATATTTTTCAAAAACAGAGAAAACAGAAGATTAGATTTTTGATATGAGCCACTTCCCTTCATTTCTCCGAGTAAAGCTTTAAGGATGTTAAGAAAAAAGGAAAATCATCTTGCTTTTAAGTATACCAAAGTAATCAAGGTGTCACAAGTTTGGCATGCCACACTACCTAATAGTCCCCTTTATTTACAGATATGTGAACATTTCTCAGTACACCGTAGAACGTTAAAACATATTCAGTAGTGAGGTTAAGTGCTTGGTAGTGAAAGGAAGAAGGTTGAGATAGATAAATAGCAACTCAAAAGACTCCCTGGGTAGATTGCTGGGTAATTTGTCATTCTAACTGACATTATTATTAGCAAATAATAAAATAATTAAATTGGTCTTTAAATCCATTAATATAGTTTGTATAATAACAATGATGATAATAATAATTTTAATACTGCTCATAATTTATCATCTTATAGATTTTCATGTTAAGTATACCAATTATATGTTACATGTTGCCACCATTGTTAGACTATAAACACCTAAATGGCAAGAACTGATTTACTTTTCCCTTTGTAATCTTCATTTATAGCCAAGGTCCTGGCAGTCGGAGGCATACTGGAGCCAGCTCAAACAGCGCTGAGTAGCCCATTGTTGAATTTTCAGTGTGAGTATTTACACCTCATGAACCACAAACATTACAAATCAGAGCTTGATTGTTTTCTTTATTGTCTAGATTTAATAAAGTGTTAACAATGCAGAGTAAATGCATGTAAATAGACGTATGTATAGGAAATGTTTTGGAGGTAAATGAGAGTCCTCTGTTAAACACATTTGCTAGCAGATACATCTTTATGTTGTTCAACACATATTGTTAGAAAACTCCAAGCTTGCAGTAGAAGGCTCAAGAATTGAAGTCATCAATAGGCAAGAGACCTTTGGAGTGGAGGCTAAAAATAAATAAATAAATGAATGAATGAGTGAATGAATAAATAAGTAAATAAATAGATAAATAAATGAACAAGTAAATGAATGAATGAATAGATGAATAAACAAGTGAATGAATAGATAAGTGAATAAATAAACAAATAAGTAAATGAATGAAGGAATAAATGAATGAATAAATAGATGAATAAATGAATGAATGAAGAAATGAATATATGAATATATAAATAGATGAATAAATAACAATAACAACAATAATACCTGATATGTATTTAGTGCTTTGCAAAATTCTTTATATCTATTATCTAATTTGAGCCTCTGAAAACCCTGATTGACAGGCAGAAGGTACTCAATAAATGTTTCCTCACTAGCCAGGGTTGCAGCTAAGATAAGTAAGTTTGAAAGTAACTTTTATTTCTGGCTGCTCTACAATCAGAACATAACCACCAGGGAAACCCCATTTATAACTAAGCTGAAATCAGAACATTAGAGTAAAAAAGAATAGGCTCATTCTGTTTCTAGTGTATGTTCAGAAAATATACTTTTCACTCTCCAAAGACCTGAAGTAATACAATTTCCATAACAGTGGTCTTCACGTTAAAAAAAAAAATAAAAGGCAAGGCAAGATGTCTTTCCTTCCTAAGCCTTATGCTCACTATACAATTTATTTTCAACTTACCCATACCTCCTACTACTATATCTTAGTAGTATATTACATAATAAAGTGAATAAGAAATTATTTAATTGTAATTAGTGATAATAGATTGAATAATAATAAATTTAAAAAGAAATCATCTTGTGTGAGAATTGAGAGAGATCTTATAGATCATTTACTCTAGCTCACCAATTATATAGATGAAAAAATTGAGGTCAAAAGAAATATTTGGCTCTGAGTTGCAAACCTGGAAAATGGCTTACTGAAGAGTAAGAGAAAGGTCTTGCGACTCCAGGTTTAATTTTTATCCCATAAGGCTAGGCTGATTGTCTTGGAAATAACATATTTTTTAAACAATTAAAATCCAATATGTTGGGGGTCTATGACCACCCACTGACTGCCCAATATCCCTTGGAGGTCCCTGAACTTAGTGCCAGACCGGCTGGCTCTAGTATCTTAAAAGCGGCACACAGATGAGGCAGGAGACATGCAGATGGTCAAAAGGCTCCGTCTATTGTTACAGCAAGCAGGATATTTATGTAGTACTAGCCTTCGTTTCTGGGGGCAAGCAAGTGCATGCACGATCCTCTAAACCTATCAGGACCGTATGACCATGCTCATGGACAGTCTGTTCTCTGCACCTCTAAACCTATCAGGACCGTGCTTCTGTGCTCGTGGACAATCTGTGCTCTGTACTTATTTGGAAAGAGTTATGAAGTGAGCTTGTATGTGAAGGCCACAGTGGGGGAAACTGGATGTTCTCTGTGTGACTGCTTATCTAACTCTGTACAGTTCTTAACCTTGAACAGGCTGTTCTCATCTTAAGTTACAGTTTGACTGTCTTGGGGGCTGGGCCCCTCACACTGATGTCATCTTTCTTACATATAAATACATATCTTACATATAATCCATGAGAAAATATATGAGAATGGCATTAACACTTTCCCAAAGAATGAAAAAGGAAATTTTATAAACAGCTACTACATAAAGTCAGGGATAGGCACTTAAAAGTGATGCAAACAATGAGGTTCTCTGACTTCGGTTAATGGAAACCAGAGACAGAAAATTGGCATTGAAGGAAAATCAAAAAGGAATTTCACATGATATAAATTTCTAGTAACTGTAGGAAGCACATAGCCATGGGACCTTGTTAATTATTATAGAGATACCTTGCAGGGGCTATCTGGAGAGTTTAAAAGTGTTCAATTTATATGTGGCTATTCTAATATTGCAAGTGCCATAGGTGAACAAAACTTTCCAATAAACTATATCCTAGAGGAAGAGAGTTGAGAAACAGTATAAGAATGATTAGGGCTTGAAGTTAGTCCATATTTTAAATGATCTTAGTCCAGGGTTCCTTGATGCCTGTCTCTTCTGTTTCCTACATTAGTGGGGTGTGTGTGTGTGTGTGTGTGTGTGTGTGTGTGTGTGTATGTGTGTACCACTCTAGTATCTTTGCCAAGAAAACTCCAAATAGGGTCACCACCTGAATACCTTTGAGACCTATCATGCTGGGTGGCCCATAGGCATCCCAAGCTTAACATCTCCAAAATAGAACTGATTATCTTATCTCCAAAAAACTTTGACTCCTAATTTAGGGTCACACCATTCTGGAAATACCCTCAATGTTGATATCATTCTCAAAATTCTCACTCAGAATCATCCCACACGTCCAATCTTTTTTTCTAGTCCTGTCATTTTTAGCATTTCTCATATGTATCCTCTTCTCTCCATTCACACAAAGAACTGGTCTATTCCAAGAGTCATTGCATTAGTTTATTTTCCTCAAGTATTTTTCCACTCTACTCACTCCTCTCCTGTATTTCCAAAGTGATTTTCAGAACAACTTTGAGTGACTAAATCATTTTGACAATACCCAAATTAACTACAAAGTACATATAGAGGAAGGCCCTATCTACACCCAGAGAAAAGTGATACAACTAATGTGGTTCTCTGACTTTGGTTAATGGAAGCCATAAATGGAAGTATGTATAAAGAGTGATTTTACACATATATGTATATGTGTGTATGTATGTATATATTTATGTCCAATGGTAACCATCTCTGGGACTGGGGGACAGGAGGGGAGAAAAAAAGGGGAACAAAAGAAAAAGTTACATGATAACTTTTTATGTATTTAAAAGGAACAGCAAGTTGTTTATGATAGATTTATGGTTTCATGTACAATAATCTTTTTTTTTCTATTCTACTATGTCATAGAAATGATTGTTTTATTTCTTAAGTTCAAAAAATTTTTTTTAAAAGAAGCTCTGACCATGCCTCTCTACTCCACCATGCAATCAGTTTAAGTGGCTTCTTGTTAACTCTAAGATTAAATATAAAGGACTTAGCATGTATTTTGAATCCCATCATTACCCGGACTTTTCCTACATTTGCAGTCTTCTGAGACTTTATTCAGCTCCACAAACACCAGTAACCAGTGACATTAGCCTTCTTACTGTTTCTCAGACTGTAGGTGTACCGAGCCATTGTGCTGACCTAATTGTTGTACGCCTGTGAAACCTGGACAGTATACATTAGTTCCATGACAGCAAACTGAATTGCTTCCATTTGAAATATCTTAGGAAGATTCTGAAGATCACCTGGCGTGATAAGATACCAGACCCTGATGTCCTTCTTGAACTAAACTGCCAAGCATTCAAACTCTGCTACAGAGACCATCCCTCTAATAGGCTGACCACGTTGTTTTAAAGCAAAACTTAGGCTTGCCAAAAGGACTATTTTATGGAGGACTCACACAGGGCAAACACTCACATGGTAATCAGAAGAAGCATTACAAGGACACTCTCAAGGTTTCTTTTAAGAACATTGGGATTGATTGTATAGACACTGACACAACACCACTCAGCATGGTGTGCCCTCATCAGAGAAGTTGTGGTGCTCTATAAGCAAAGCAGAATTGAAGTAGCTCAAAAGAAACACTAGATTTGCAAATTTAGAGAATCCACCCCAAATGTCCATGTGGACTATTTGTGCCCAACCTGTGGTAGAACATTCTGAGCTTGTATTGGTTTGATCAGCCACAGACAGACATAATGTAACCTGACTCTAGCATAATGACATCATTTTGGTCCTCTTTCAGAACGGATAACAATCAATCAACCATTTCTCAGACAAGCCATTTTCCTTTTCACTGCCTGTCTCCCATGCTTCGATGTTCACCTATATACTCTCTTTACCTCTATCTACACCGCCCTCCTTGACTCAGCTCAAAATCAAACTTTGGCAAGAGGGTTTTCATTCATATACCATTATTTATTCAGTCCCTCACCAATTGATGGATACACATAAGTTTCTTTTTATTTTTCTACTAAATAATATTTTCCCAATTACGTGAAAAGATAGTTATCACATTCACTTTTATAAGATTTTGAATTTCATTTTTTTCTCCCTCTGTCCCTCCTCACCCCACCTCACAAAGACAATTGTATTATGTTCACTAATATTTTATTTAAAATTTTTGCATCAATATTCATTAGAGAAATTGGTCTATAATTTTCTTTCTCTGCTTTGGCTTTTCATGGTTTGGGTATCAGCACCACATTTATAACATTAAAGAATTTGGTAGGACTCCTTCTTTGTCTATTTTTCAAAAAAAGTTTATAGAGTATTAGAATTATTTTTATTTCTTTAAATGTTAGGTAGAATTAATTTGTAATTCCATTTGACTCTGTCTGTTTTTTCTCCTTAGGGATTTCATTGATGGCTTGTTCAATTTCTTTTTCTAAAATGGGGTTATTTAAATATTTATTTCCTATTCTGTTAATCTAGGCAATTTATATTTTTTCTAAATATTCACCCATTTGACTTAGATTGGCAAATTCATTGGCATTCAGTGGGGAAAAATAGCTCCTATTTTTTTAAAAAAACTCCTCTTCATTGATAGTGACTTCATCCTTTTCATTTTTGATGCTGATAATTTAGTTTTCTTGGTTTTTTAAAATCAAATTAACCAAAGGCTTATCTGTTTTATTGTTGTTTTTAATAAAACAAGCTCTTTTTTATTTATTAGTTCAATATTTCTATTTTACTAATCATTTGATTTTCAGAGTTTTTAATTTGATATTTAATAGGATATTTTAATTTATTCATCTTCTAGCTTTTTAGTTGCATGAATAATTCATTGATTTCTTCTTTCTCCATTTTATCCATGTAAATATTTAGAGATCTGAAATTTCCCCTATGAACTGCTTTGGCTGCCTCTCATAAATTTTGGTATGTTGTGTCATTATTATTGTTCTCTTTGATGAAATCATTGATTGTTTTTATAATTTGTTGTTAGATCTACTCATTCTGTAGGATTGGATTATTTAGTTTCGAATTAATTTTAGGCTATCTTTCCATGGCTCTTTATTAGATGTAAATTTTTCTTGCATTATGACCTGAAAAAGGATCTGTTTAATATTTCTGCCTTTCTACATTGGATTGTAGGGTTTTTATGCCCTAACAAATAATCAGTTTTTGTATAGGTGCCATGTACCACTAAGAAAATCAAGGTATATTCCTTTCTATCCCCATTTGGTTTTCTCCAGAGGTCTATCATATCTAATTTTTTTTCCAAAATTCTGTTCACCTCTTTAACTTCTTTCTTGTTTATTTCATAGTTAGATTTATCTAGTTGTGAGACAGGGAGATTGAGATCCCACACTAGTATCTTTATCTTTCTGTCTATATCTTTCTGTAACTCACTAGACTTCTCCCCTAAGCATGTGAATGCTATACCACTTGGTGTAAATATGTTTAGTATTGTTATTACTTCACTGTCTATTATACCATTTAGCAAGATGTAGTTTCCTTCCTTATCTCTTGTAACTACATCTATTTTTGCTTTTTACTTTTGGGATCAGAATTGCTACCTCTGCTTTTTTTTTTTTACTTCAGCTGAAGCATAATATATTCTGCTTAACATTTTATCTTTACTCTGTGTGTATCTCTCTGCTTCAAATGTGTTTCTTGTAAACAACATATTGTAGGATTATGGTTTTTAATCCACTCTGCTATCTGCTTCTATTTTATGAGAGAATTCATTCTACTCACATTCATAGTTATGATTACTAACTATCTCTTTCTCTCCATCCTAATTCCTCCCCCCACTTATTCCTTTCTCTCTCCTTTCACCCTTTCCCACTTCACCAGTGTTTTTCTTCTGACTACCACCTCCCTCTATCTGCCCTCTCTTCTATTCACCTCCTCTCCTTTCTTTCCCCTTTCTCCTCCTACTTCCCTATAGGGTAAGATAGATTTCCATACTCAACCACATGTGTATTTTATTTCCCCTTTGAACCATATCTGATGAAAGTAAGGTTCACACAAGGTTCGACCCCCTTCCTTCTTTCCCTCTACTGCAATAGGTCTTTTTGAGCCCCTTCATGTGCTATAAGTTACCCTCTTCTGCCTCCCTTTCTTCTTCTTCTAGTACAATCATTTTTACCCCAATATTATTTTCATGCTATCACATCAATGTCAACTCATACCTCTGCCTTCTTTCTATGTAAACTCTTATTAACTTCCCTAATAAAAATGCAATTCTCAAAATTTAGAAATATCATCTTCCCCTGTAGTGGTGTAAGCAGTTTAACTATTGAATAACATAATTTTTTCTTTCTTATTTATCTTTTTATGCTTCTCTTAAGTATTGCATTTGAACATCAACTTTTCTGTTCAGCTCTAATCTTTTCAATAGGAGTGATTGAAAGTGTCCTATTTCATTGAATATCTTTTTCCTTGAAATATGATTCTCAATTTTGCTGCACACTTGATTCTTTGTTATAATTCAAGCTCCTTTGCCTTCCAGAATATAATATTAAAAACCCTCCAATCCTTTAGTGTATAAGTGGTAAGTCCTGTGTAATCCTGACTGTGGCTCCATGATATGTAAATTGTTTCTTTCTGGTAGCTTGCAGCATTTTCTCCTTGACCTGATAATTCTGGAATTGGGCTACTAAATTCCTTAGAGTTTTCATTTTGTGCTCTCTTTCAGGAGGTGATCAGTAGATCCTTTCAATGACTATTTTACCCTCTGGTTCTAGGATAGCAGGGTAATTTTCCTTGATAATTTCTTGTGAGGTGCTCTCCAGGCTCTTTTTTTATCATGGCTTTCAGGTAGCCCAATAATTATTAAATTATCTCTCCTGGAGGATGTGGGAAAACTGGAACACTGTTACACTGCTGGTGGAGTTGTGAACTGATCCAGCCATTCTGGAGAGCAATTTGGAACTATGCCCAGAGAGCTATAAAAATGTTCATACCCTTTGACCCAGCAATACCACTTCTAGGGTTACACCCCAAAGAGATCACACAAGTGGGAAAAGGACCCATATGTACAAAAATATTTATAGTGACTCTTTTTGTGGTAGCCAAGAATTGGAAATCAAGCGAATGCCCATCAATTGGGGAATGGCTCAACAAGTTGTGGTATATGAAGGTAATGGAATACTACTGTGTTATAAGAAAGGGGGATGATACGGACTTCATAATAACATGGAAAAACCTACACTATATCATGCTGAGTGAGAGGAGCAGAACTAGGAGAACATTATACACAGCCACAGATATACGGATTCTGTGATGACTAACCTTGATAAACTTAGCTCTTCTCAGCAATACAAGGTTCAAAGACAACTCTAGAGGAATCACAAGGAAGAGAGATATCTACAGCCAGAGAAAGAACTATGGAGACTGAATGAAGATTGAGGCAAAATGTTTGCTCTCTTTTTTTCTCTCTTACACTTTTTTTTTGTTTTTTTGTTTTTGTTTCTTCTTTCTCATGATTCATTCCATTGGTCATAATTCTTCTTTACAACTTGACTATTGTGTAAATAATTTCAATGTGAATTTATATGTACAAGATATATTGGTTTCCATGCCATCTTGAGTGGAGGGAGGAAAAAAAACCTGGAACTCAGGTTCATGTGGAACTGAGTGTTGTAAACTAAAAAGAAAAAAATCTTAATAAAAAGAAAAAAAAATTATCTCCTTTTCCTGGTCAGTTGTTTTTAGCATGAGGTATTTTACATTTTCTTCTATTTTTTTTCATTCTTTTTATTCAGTTTGACTGATTCATGGTGCTTCAAAGTCATTAGTTTCCAATTGCCCAATTCTAATTTTTAAGGATTTATTTTTCTTCAGATAGCTTTCATAGTTCCTTTTTCATTTGGTCAATTCTACTTTTTAAGGAGTTGTTTTCTTCAGTCAATTTTTTTCCTATTTAGCCAACTGCATTTTTTAATGAATTGTTTTCTTCAGTCAATTTTTGTCTTTCCTTTTCTAAGCTCTCTTTCATTCCTTTCATTTCTTTTCCTAATTTTTCTTCTGCCTCTCTTATTTGACTTTTAAAATCCTTTTTGAGCTTTATCAAGAAGGCTTTTTGAGCTTTAGACCAATTCCTATTCTCCTTTGATGTTTCAGATGTAGGTCTATACACAGTGTTGTGCACTTCTGAGTTTGTGTTTCGATCTTTTCTTTCACTGTAGTAATTTTCTATAGTCAAGGTTCTTTTTTTGTTTCTTGCTCATTTTTGCATATTTCATGGCTTTTAAAGTTGAGCTCTCTTCCTGGAGCATGGTGGACACTGTATGAAGCTTTTTGTGCTGGGGGCCAGATGCTTGGCCACTGGCTTTGTGTACTGGGGCCTCAGGTGTTGGTGGCTTGTTCACTGCATTGCAATGGCCTGGCCTAGTTGTGCCTGTTGTTGTCTGGTTTCTAGGCCTGGCAACATGCCTTTTGTGCTGGGGATGGAGGCTTCACAGCTGGCTTGCTCTGCCACTGTTCTACTGAGCTAGGACTGAAGAGCCTCAGTTGCTGAACTGTGCTGCGGCTAAGACCTTCTTGTTAACTTGCCCAGACACTGTCTCTACTGGGCTGTGCTCACTTTTTGCCCTGGTGAGACAGATCTTTCCTGAAGTTCTTCTCAGTTATTTTAGCCTGTAAATTTGTTTCATTCCATCTTTTTGTAGGTTGTGTCACATCAAAAACAATTTAGAGGCTTATTTTAGCGTTGCTTCTGAGGGAAACTTGGGGGAACTCAGACACTTTTTGGCTTCTCCCCAACAACTTCTATCCCATCAATATCAAGATTTTTGCAATGACAAAAAGAGCTATTATAAGTATTTTTGCTCATGTGGGATTTTTCTTTCTTTAATCTCTCTGAATTTTTTTAAATCAATGGTTTGTGTCAGATGAAAAGCACTGTTTAATAAAAGTTTGGCATAATTCCAATTTGTTTTCAGAATGGTTTTACCCATTCACAGGCCCACTGACATTGCTTCAGTCTGCCTATTCTAAAGACAATCCAACTTTGCTTATTTTCTTTTACTTTTTGACATCTTTTTACCAATCTGATATGAAACTTCACAATGCATTAACAGGCAGTGGGCTGGATTTTTCCCTACAGCAATAGTTAGATAGACTTCTAGTGTATTAGGAGGAGAGTCAAAGGAATCTGGAAAGACAGCTTGAGTTCAAGATATGGATGGCTTTAAAATCCAGACGGAAGAATTTGTTTATATTTGAGCCTATTGCCATTGCTATTGTTGCTACTACTGTTACTGGTGGTTTTCCAAAGATGATTGATATGGTTAGATTAGCACTTAAAAACAAACAACAACAATAACAAAATACAGGATCAGTGTTAGAGGATCAGTATAGAGGATCAGTGAGAGAAGGAAGATCTATATGTTAAGGAGACCAATTAGGAGACCAATGCAATAATCTAGATGAGCTGTGCCTAAAATCTCAAGTAAGTTGTGGCTCAGTGAGTAGAGCAAAAGGATGGCATATAAGAGATGGCTTACATGTAGAAATAACAAGTTATTTGGCTATATGGTATAAGATTTTGTGAGGTACGGACCTCAGAAATAAGGAAATGGCAGTGCCCTTGACAGAGAAATTAGGAAGAAGGAGATTTTGTGGATATAGTATTCATAAACATGAGGAGTGCAATTACAATTCAGTAATTAAATACTAATGCATGATAACATTGTAAAATACATCATGAGGGAGTGTATAATTAGATACCAATAAGCTTTTGAAGCATTAATTGAAAGATAACTCAAAGCATTTACTATTAACGAATTCTAGTGCTCTAAAGTTTTATGATCTCCAAATTTCATAGATAATTACATATGTCCATATTTACCATCAGTGCATTTTATCTAGCACTACATAAATGTCTTATCAAGACAGTTATTGACATCTATGAGACATCCAAAATAGGCATGCTTCAAGAATATTGTTGGCTATCTTTCTCCATTTGAGACTGATGATCACATTCTGGAAAACTTACAATCA
>JAQQSZ010015443.1:0-11274 GCA_028646595.1 Phalanger gymnotis | reverse complement strand
TGATAGGCTGGAAGATAGTAGGATAGGGAGATGGGGTGGTCATTGGGTTAGAGTAATTCTACATATTATGGGACCCTCCCTATTCTTATACGCTTTGGAAAGCGTGCATGGCTTTCCTCTTCAGAATATTTATTAGATAAGCTTCAAAGTGAAGACTGCTGGTAATACTCTTCGTGTTCTGTATGTCTCTCATTTCCTTCAAAGCTTAGCTCAAGCGCCACCTGCCGCATGAGGCCTTTTTTGATTGTCTTATCTGTTAGTATCTCTCCCTACAAACTGCCTTACATTTAATTTGTTTGTAAATATATACATATATGTATTTATGTACATATGTATATATGCAGGTATGTATATATACATATGTGTATAAATACATACATGTCTCTATCTCTATCTATATGTTGTCTCTGCCAATAGAATGTAAACTCCTTGAGGGCAGGGGTTGTTTCATTTCTGGTTTTGTATCTCAAAACCTATTGCAATGCCTGACACATAGTTGGTGTTTAATGCATACTTTTTAATTGTTTCCCTTGGCGAGATTATCCTGCAGTTAAGCAAATTCACATTTCTCATACTTTCAATCTCCGTGGTGCCCTATTTAGATCTCTTCCCCCCAAGATTGTTTTCCCATTCACTTGGTAACCATAGTCAATGCCCACCATAGCAAATGGAATTATTCTTAAATTTCTCATTCACTGGTCTGTCTTCTGGGTTTTCATCAAACTCTTTTTAGGGATATGCTCATTGGACAGCAAGTCAACATTTATCCTTTGTTCGAAGTCATCTCTTCCAACATCAGAAAGCTGGCTTTCGAAATGACTGAGGTTGTGTTGACCAGTTTTCTCAGGTGCCTCTATTTTCAATGGCCCGAATGAGTGGTGAGGGGAGGAGATGGAGCAGAAACAGTGGCAGACTGGAGTGTCCAGGAATCTCCCATTTCTGTGGGTGATTGTTTGCTCCTGTAGAGGTACTTCTCATATTGATATTGATGAATGGATGATAAAAACATTTAAATGCTTACTGCATGCTAAGCATTATGTTATGGGCTGGAGATACAGATATAAGCAAGCAAACCAGTTCCGGTCTTTAAAGCAGTTGCATCCTAAAAGGGAAAAGAACACATAGAGGGGAGTAGGTAGCCAGACAGGAATGTTTTGAAAAGGGAAATCAGAGAGAGTGATGACTGGCTTTCTAGGGTAATTGATTGACATGGTTCTAGGAGCTGGAGTGGAAATGGAGATACATGGGAACTGCCTCATTTTATGCAGATGGCTGGAAAGTAATGTGAGGGGCATGAGACAGGAAAGATAAAATCAAATGCTTGCCAATCAGAGCTCAGGGTCACAAGGGTGGGCCTTTCAGGTCTGGATGGATGTGGAGGCAGAAGAGCAGATGGCCCAATCTGAAGATGGCCAGGAAGTGAGCCGAGTGTTTGGCTGCCAGTAGTTCTTCTTGTTGGTGTCACTCAAAAAACTGGTGTGTCAATTATCATCAGCTTCATCCAGATACCCTGGGGATAGCTGAGGGGCTGGGCTTGGAGTCAGGAAGACCTGAATTCAAATATAGCCTTACTTATTATCTATATGACCAAGGGCAAGTCACTTAACCACTATTTGCTTCAGTTTCCTCAGCTATAAGATAGGGATAATGTATCTATCTTCCAGGGTAGTTGCGAGGATCAAATGAGTTAATGTTTTTCAAGTAACACAGTATTTGGCAAAGAGTAGGTGCTTAACAAATCCTTTTTCCCTTCTTCCCTGCCTCTTTCCTTTTCCTTTCCTTTCTCCCTCCCTCCTTCCTCCCGTTCTCTTTTATTTCCTCTGTCCTTCTCTCTCTCCTTCCTACTTTTTGTCCTCCCTCCCTCCCTCCCTTTTGTCCTCCCTCCCTCCCTTTTCTTTCCTTCCTTCCTTCTTTCCTTCCTTCCTTCCTCAATTTCATGCATTTTATGACTTTAAAGAGAGTATGGATCAATGCAGAGTCCCCTCAGCTTTCTGACCATTTACTGTGATGTTGAACCCAAAGCCTTCTTTTGGAGTTTGTCTTCATCTGGTATAAAATGGCATCAATTCATATGTAACTGAAGTGAAGGATAACCTTCTGATTCCTTGGTGGGATAGCTTACTCGAGGGTAGCATCTCTGGAAGCATTTACCATGATAATAATAAAGCAAGAAACTATCTCCATGGCCTGCTGACCAAGAACCCTTGCTGTTCTGTATCCCTTTCAGTGACTGAAATGCTTGTCCTCCTGATTGCCCATGTCTCCAAAGGTGCAGAAATAGGAGGATTACTCATTATCAGGGACCAGCAGCTCACTGGGCATGGGTTCTTTAAATTATAACCATTCACCTCTCTTTCAGGCCTGGTTGGAACAATTTGCTGTTGCTATCCCAGCTCTTTTCCCTGTCATCTGACTTTGGCATAATAGCCATCCTGAACTTGGCTCTGGACATTGACCAAAGTTGCTATGCTGTATGGCTGGCCAGACACCATCTGGAGTATTGTATCCATTTCTGTCCTCTAGTTATAAGAGGGACATTGACAAACTGGAACATGTCCAGAGGAGGGTAATCAAGTTAGGCATGGGGACTAGAAGCTCTGTCACATGTTTAGCCTGGAGAAGATTTTGAAAGCCATGATCATTGCCTTCAAATATCTGGAAGGCATCAGATGGAAGAGGGAAGAGATGTGTTCTATATGGTTACAGAGGGTAGAACTAGGATTTACGGATGGGAGTTATAAGGAAGCAGATTTCTGCTCTACTTATGGAAGAACTGTCTAATAATTGGAGCTATCCAACAATGGGATGAGTTGATGGTGAGCTTCCTTTCACTGGCAATATGTGCACAGAGGCTGGATGACCACCTCCCAGAGATATTAAAGAGCGGATTACTAAATCATCCTGGAGGTTGGAGGATATGATCTCCACAGTCTCTCTAGCTCTAAGAGTCTGTGAGAGATTGCTCAAGAAAGGCGAACAGGAGGCTCCTGCTATAGCAAGTTGATTTCTATAAGGTAATCCAAAAATAATTTGAAAAGTATCTTACAAAAGACCCCAAATCTGATAAGTGGAGATTTCTTAAGCACATCAAAAAACAGGAAGCCAGCCAGAGTCAATGGAACTGTTTGAGGCTTCTAATGCCAGAAGTGCACTCTGGGTAAAAAGAGATAGCAGAAAGAGTCAATGGGTCCTCCTTAAGATGGAATAGTGATAAGAGCATGGGACATCCGAGACCTAACTGATAAGCCAGATGTACATAAATCACTGGGGCCAGATGGCACCTACCCAAGAGCTTTGAAGTAACTCAAGAGGAAAATTGTGGAAGGGTTGGCCAAAATGTATAACTCAACACTACAAATAGCTGCTGCTGGGGAGGGTAAGACAGGTCTGTCAGATTATCAGCATAACTCTCCAACTGGGGTCTGGGGGAGTGGAGTCAAGATGGCAGAGTAAAGGCAGGGACATGCCTTAGCTTTCACAAATTCCCCTCCAAAGAACACTAAAAAAAAGTCTCAAAACAAATTCGGAAGCAGTGAAACCAACAAAAGGGTTGAGTGAAGCAATTTCCCAGCCCAAAACAACTTAGACAGCCAGCAGGAAAGGTTTGTCTCATTGCAGTGAGAGTCAAATGCCAGCACAGACCATGCCCTGGCAAGTCAGCAGCAGGCCTTGGGGGTGACTGAATCTGCTGTGCAAAGCAATTCGACAGGAACTAATTATACACCAACATATCACACCTATACCATGATAAGGTCAAAATGGGTACACAATTTAGACATAGAGAGTGATACCGTAAGCAAATTAGGGCAGCATGGAATAGTTTACCTGCCAGATCTATGGATAATGGAGGAATAATTTATGACCAAATAAGAGATGGAGAGCATTACAAAATGCAAAATGGATAATTTTGATTACACGAAATTAAAAAGGGTTTGCACCAACAAAACCAATGCAGCCAGGATTGGAAGGAGCAGAAAACTGGGGGAGGGGGATTTACAGCAAGTTTCTCTGATAAAGACTTCATTTTTCAAATATATAGAGAACTAAGTTAAATTTATAAGAATACAAGTCATTCCCCAATTGATAAATAGTCGATGGATATAAATAGGCAGTTTTCAGAAGAAAAAATCTAAGATCTCTAAAGTCATATAAAAAAATGCTCTAAATCACTATTGATTAAAGAAATACAAATTAAAACAACTCTGAGGTACCACTTTATACTTATTAGATTGAAAGGAAAATGACAAATGTTGGAAGGGGTGTGTGAAAATTGACACACTAATGTACAGTTGGTGGAGTTATGAACTAATCCAACCATTCTGGAGATCCATTACGAACTTTATAACTTTATAACCCAAACTTTTAGCAATTAGGAATTTTACAACCCAAAAAGGTTATAAAACTATGCATACCCTTTGACCCAGCAATACCACCACTAGGTCTGTATCCTGAAGAGATCAAAGTAAAAGGGAAAGGATTTACATATGTGAAATATTTATAGCAAATCTTTTTATGGTAGCAAAGAACTAGAAAGTGAGGGGATGCCTGTTGGCTGGGGAATGGCCGAACAAGTATTTGGTTCTGATGGAATGCTATTGTGCTATAAGAAATGATGAGCAGGTGGATTTCAGAAAAACCTGGGAAGACTTTTCATATGAACTGATGCAAAGTGAAGTGAGAAGAACGAGGAGAACAGTGGACACAGTAACAACACTATTGTAATGATGATCAGCTGTGAATGACTTAGCTATTGTCAACAATACAATGATCCAAGACAACTCTGAAGCACTTATGATGAAAAATGCTATCCATTTCCAGAGAAAGAATTTATGGAATTTGAATGCAGATTGAAGCATATTTTTTAAACTTTGTTTTTCTTGGTCGCTGTTTTATTTTTTTTTGTCTGTATTTTCTCTCACAACATGACTAATACAGAAATATGTCTTCCATGACTGCACATATATAATCTATATTGAAATGCTTGTCTTCTCACTGAAGGGGGAGGGGAGGAAGGGAAGGAGAGAATTTGAAACTCAAAATCTTAAAAAAAATGAATGTAAAGAATTGTTTCTATATGTAATTCTGAAAAGAAATTAAAAATATTTTTTAAAAATAACTGTCTGACTGCAAGCCAGGCTTCAGGTGAGACCCTGGGAGCTACAGCTGCAGGAATTGCAGTTCCATAGTTGACAAGCTGGTAGCAACTTCAGTAAAGGGTAGGATTATTGAAAACACAATCAAAAGCTACTGAGGGAAAGGCAAAAGAGTGACTTTGAGGGTAATTAAACATGTGGACAAGGGAGGGGAATGTTTTGCCCTGAATAAAGAACTCATTTAAAGATTAAAAATTACTGTAAGGGGAAACTTACTCTTCTCAGAATGGAGGAATGTAAATCTGGGCTAGGACTGGTCTTAAACACTTAAGCATTTTTATAAATGGTCCAGTAGAGGGAGGGCACACTGAGATCTCCAGATTGGAGAGTAACACTAGCCTACTGCAGGAAAGAAAATGATACAGCAATGACGATGTACTGCAGGATTATATCACAAGGTCATTGATGAATGAAAAAAAAGCATTTATTAAGCACCTACTATTAAGCACTGGGTATATAAAGAGAAAGGCAGAACCAGTCCCAGTTCACAAGGAGCTCACATTCAAATGAGGGAGAAAACACAAAGAGTAGGTTTCAGCTTCCAGTCAGATGGAAAGTTTCTACAGCCCTTAGGGTGCAGTGGAAAAACAGATGGCAATATGCCTTCTTTAATGTAATTTCCACTGATCAAGTCATATCCATTTCTGATGATGCACCATTTGACAGTGCCAAGACTTTTGGTGCCGGGAACTTTCTTTTCTGGGCCTTCTGGGTTATGTGGATGAGTGAAGAGTATCCAAGTTACCAGCGACTTTCTACTTGCTAATAGATGTTCCCTCGGTCCTTGTTGTTCCATGCCTCTGCAGCATTTAACACCAAGGATGCCTTCAGGCTTCTAGGAACTTTCCCTATCTTTGACCTCTGTAACAATACATTATTGTGTTCCTTTCTTCCCACTCTGTCCCTTTCACTGACAATGCTTCTTCCTCCACCTCCCCCAATATAGGCTCACCCAAAGGCTCAGTCCTTTGCCTGGTTTTCTGCTCTTTTCTCCTAAGTCCTCTCCCTTGGAGATCTTATCCACATCAAGACCCCAACTCTCACATCTTGCAGGGCACTCTGGAATCAGTATCTCTACCTCCAGTCTTTTCCTAGGACTTCATTTGGCTTAATCATAGGATCTAGAGCCAGAGGTGATCTTAGAAATCACTCCTCTTATTTTACAGAGAAGGAAACTGAGGTAAGAAAGGAGAAGTGACTTCAAGTCAAATCAAGAAGCATTTAAATGCCAACTGGGTGCCAGGCACTGTGTTAAGTGATAAGGATACAAAGAGAAGCTGAAATAGTTTTTGCCCTCAAGGAGTTTACATTCTAAAGGAGGAGACAACATACAAATGGTCATGTATAAACAAGATTTATATACAGGCTACACTGGAGATAATCTGAGAAGGAAGGCACTAATATAAAGGAGTCCAAATTCATACAAGGAGAGGACCAGAAAGACAAAATAACTTCCTCACACTCATACAGGCAATAACAGAATTAGGATTTGAAACAAGGTCTTCTGTTTCCAAATCTAATACTCTTTTCTCTATGCAACATTATTTCCTGGCAACTGTGTCTCTGTTCATTAAACATTTCCAGTTAGATGTGTGTTACCGACTCAAAATATGTCAGGGTAAAACTAAACTGACCTTCCCATCCCCCCCCCCATCAGCACCCCTTCCAGATTTCCACATTGCTGTCAATGTCACTACCATTCACCCAATCATTAAGCTTAAAATCTGGGGCCATCCTTGACTTCCTCTTCTTCTCACTCTAAATTTAATCTTTGTTGGTCACAAAGACGTAATAAAGTCAGGAATAGAGCCAGCCTGAGTAAAAATAATGACCCCATTCCCTAAGCTTGGCATTTACTCTTTCCTCATCCCCTTTTCCGCTTGCATGGGAAAGAGGAAGGGGTGTTAGCATCAAGAAACTTGGGGAGTCCAGACCCTTAAGGTTCTGGCAGTTTGTAGAGCGGTCAGCCTCTGGAGTAGAGGGTAATTAGGTATAGTCTGGCCATTAGAGACCAATAAGCAAGTATAGGGGATGCCCACCCTAACCTAGAGTGAAGTCTCCAGAAGAACAAGCAGGAGAACCAAGTTTAGTTGAAGCAAATGGACTTAAGCATGGAGGCATGATCTATTTAGCTAGGAAGGACTCTGCTCCATTTTAAAGAAGTCACTGCCCAGGGCAAGGATTTCATGCATGAGATGAAGAACCTGGTCCATCTCTGAAAGAATCAGATGGTCAGTAAGTAAATAAACATTTATTAAGTGCCTACTATATGGCAGGCACTGTTAGGTGCACAAGAGAAAGGTAAAAGAAAGATAAAGAGACAAAACAAAGGTAAAAGACAATCTCTGGTCTAGAGAAATTCACAAGATAATGGGAGAGACAATATGCAAATAACTATGAATGAACAAGCTTCATACAGCATAAATTGGAAATAATTAACGGAGGGAAGTTATTAGAAATAAGAGGGATTATGAAAGGCTTATAGAAGACAGGATTTGGGGGGGGGGCTTGAAGAATGTCAGGGAAGCTAGGAGGCTGAGGTGAAAAGGGAGAACATTCCAGGTATGGGGGAGAGCCAGTGAAAATGCCTGGAGTGGAGAGATAGACACACTAGATCAAAGATGTATTTCTTAAGGCAAAAGGCTAGAAAGGTTTTTCCCCCAGGAAAGGCTTTTACCAACACTTAGTGCCTACTACCCAATAGGTACTTAATAAATGCTTGTTAAATCGACTTGCCTACTTTCTGATCAATGGCTGAGAAGTAGTCATGGTAAGCCTCACATCCTATTTCTGTTACTCCTTGTATTAGCAATACTCCGTGTATTACGAAGTTCTTTCACATTTCTGGGCTTCTCCTTGTATAAATTTGGAGAAATCATGTGACTAGTGGAATTAACCTAGCAATAACCGGCAACACTGTGCATTTAGGTCACCATCCATGTGCCCATTAGAATAGTAGAAGCTGTTCTAGGGGAAGTAGAGTGCCTGAGAAGACCAGGGGAAACTAGGGGTTGGCTGGAACAGCGGGATGACATCATGGTATACACAGGTAGTTCTAGAGTGTCAGAGATGGGATCTACACTTCCACATGGGTATCACTCTATTCTTCTTCCTTATATATGTCTATTCTTCCACTCATAGTGTGTATATTTGGTGGCAAAACATGTGCAAGGTATGTAGGGATAATGTTTTATTATTACTTTTCTTATAATATTATTTTGTTAAATGTTTTTGCTTTGAACTCATTGCGTCCTCTTGCTGGCTAATGGAGGGAGAAGCAAACAAGAATATATTAAGCACCTACTATGTGCCAGGCATTGAGCTAAGTGCTTTCCAAATATTTTCTTATTTGATCTTTCAAATGACCCTGGAAGGTAAGTGCTATTACTACCTCCATTTTACAGTTGAAGAAACTGAGGCAAGGAGAAATTAAGTGACTTGCCCAGAGCAACATGGCTAATAAGTGTTACATTTGAATTTGGGTCTTCCTGACTTCACAGCATGCCACCCAGCTGCCTCTAGTAGTGCTAGAGGTAAACATATGAGTAGGGGCTCATAAGATACAGTTTTAAGTGGATATAGACTCAAAGAGTACCTTGAACCTGGGATACATTTTTCTGGGGGAACCACCATGGGGTGGTTCCATTGGGTGTTGCCTCAGGTGCTATACTTATATTTGACCATCTCTTTTTATTCCCTCAACCATTGCCCAAATCACATCTTCATCATTTCATGCTGGATTATTGCAATATACTCCTTTTCTTTTAAAATTTTTTTTAAATTTCCAGTTCCAAATTCTCTCCCTTGTTCCAGCCCCTTCCTCATCCATTGAGAAGGCAAGAAATACAATGCCCATGATACATATGAAGTTATCATTGCTATATATTCCTAAACAATCTTCCTATTGCCTCACCTTGTCACAGCCATTCCACACATGGTTGCCTGATTAATTTTCCTCTAACACTACTTTGCTCAGATCATGGAAGAATGTCCCCTCTCAAAAGCTCCCAGGGACTCCCTATAGCCTACCAAATAAAATCCAGGATCCTTTGCCTGAGGTTTAAGCTCCTTTGCAATGTGGCACCACGGTACATCTCCAGCTGTTTCTCTCGTTGATATTCAAAAAGAATCTCTGGCGTCAGCCAAACTTCTTTCTGTACTGTTTGCTGAACATGGAGCCCAGCACGGTAGAAAGACTCCCATATTCAGCACCAGAGGAACTGGTTTGGAATTCCAGCTCAGTACATTACTCCTGTGTGATCCTGGGCAAGTCACTTCACTTTTCTGGGCCTCAGTTTCCTTAGCTATAAAATGAAGGTATTGAGCTAGATGCCCTTTTAATGCCTTCTAGTTCAAAATCTTGGGATCCCATGCCATTTGTGCTTCCATGCCTTTGCTCACACTGCTCCCTCCCACATGATGTGCCATCCCCACTCCTTTCTGTTTATCGAAGTTTTCCCCATCTTTCAAGTTCTAGCTCGAGGTCTAAGACCACCCCCCACCCAAAAAAAAAAAACCTTCCCTGGCTACTCTAGTCCTCAATGATCATTCTGTGTTCTGAACTCCTCTTATATAAACTCTAGTGCCACAGCAGCCTGCTCAACTCTTGAATTTTATGATTTTTGAATGCTAGGATAGGATTAAGGAAGAGTTTCCATTTTTAGAGGCTCAGTACCACAATTTGAAACTAGAATGTAAAAAACTGGCTAGCAGGAAACCTGAGATGTGAAGGCATTATGTCATATAGTATAACATGTTCTACGGGTTGAATATAGAAATGCAAAAACACGCAGAAATTTTCAAGAAGATGAATCCTATCTGTGCTCAAGTCTTTTATATTCTGAACCAAGAGGAATCTTGAATTCTATGTCTGGGACCACTATTGGCTCTGATAAGTGAGGTGACCTTTTGTCTTATCTTGCCTATCAACCTGGTCTCTGTCCATCTCACTTCCTGGACACCAGCTCCAAATATGTCGTACATTGGTAATGCATTGATACCTCTGCAAATGCTTTTTAATAACTATATTACATATTTTTTCAATAGCGAAGATCTATCTTCTCATCCTCCCGCTCAATTCCCACCCCCACTCCCTAGCCTTACCTTGAGAACTAAAAAAAAAATAAGTCCTGTTACAAACACATATAGTTAAGCAAAACATTTCCACATTGGCCATGTCAAGAAAAAATTGTTTCATTCTTCATTCTGGGTCCTTTACTTCTCTTTTAAGAGGTGGGTAGCATGTTTCATTATTAGTACTCTGTAATCCTGGTTGTTCATTATGTTGATAAGCATTTCTAATCTTTACCATATTGCTGTAGTATAAAATGTTATATTTCTGTTCACTTCATTCAGCATCAAGTCATACAAGTCTTACCAGGTTCCTCTGAAACCATCCCCTTCATCACCTCTTACAAAACAATAGTATGCCATCACATTTATATACTGTTAACTGTTCATCCATTTCCCACTATATTCACCCCCTCAGATTCCCATTCTTTGCTACCTTAAAAGAGCTATAAATATTTTTGTACATCCTCAGACTTGGTTTTGCTTAGGATTAATCCCTCTCTTAATCTACCCTCTCTTTAATTTTCCCTCTCCCTTGTGCCCTCACCCTCCCTATTTCCCTACCCATCTGCTTTTCAGCTTCCCTTTACATGCTGTCTTCCCCCATTAGAATGCAAGTTTTCTGAGGGCTTAACTGTTTTGCTTGTTTGTATTTGCATCAGTGCTTAGCACATAGTAAGCATTTTAATAAATGCCTGCTGTCTCTCAGTCTCTCTCTCTGTGTGTCTCTCTCTGTGTCTCTCTGTCTCTGTCTCTTTCTCTCTCTATATATATACGTATATACATATACATACATACATATATATATATATATATACGTATATATGTGTGTGTATGATAGAGAGGAGATGGGAGGAACTAAGAGAGAATTAGAATATGACTTACTTTGAACCACAGGAACCAGCACTGGCACCTCTCTCTCTCTCTCTCTCTCTCTCCCCTTCTCTCTCTCCCCTTCCCCCCCGCCCAACTCAATGGATCCGTAGATATCGATACTCGTTCCAGGAGTAAAGATCACAATACATCCGTGCTCTCTTATCTTGTGCAATCC
>JAQQSZ010015442.1:0-11274 GCA_028646595.1 Phalanger gymnotis | reverse complement strand
CTGGGCCCGGGGCTTAGCACTTAACAGCTGAAAGTACTTCCACTCAAAAGAAACAAAAGCCATGCTAATGAGACAATTTTGCTTAACAACACAACTCCCCTCCTTTTTGTATTTCTTTTAGGAAGGGTTAGTGAGAGTAGAATCTCTAGGAATAGGTCATGTGGCAGACAAATGAAAGGCATTTACAATTGATCAATCCAACAAGTATTTATTAAGCCTCTAATATGTGCCAGTTGGGGTGCTACACTGGGGATACCAAAACAAAAAAGAAAAAAAAATACATTCTCTCTCAGGAGACAGCATGCACAGATATTAGCATATTTGTAATGAATATAAAATCACTACAAGGTACTTTATGGAGGGAATGCACTGATTGCCTTCTAGTAATTGGCACAATGCCTAGCACAAGGTAGGCACTACATTTTTATTGACTATGGATTGTTCAAAGCAGGAATTAGGAAAGGTTTTCTATAGAAGGTGGTTCTAGAGCTAAGTCTCAAAAGCAGTAAGGGGTTCTATAAGGCCAAGGAGAGAACAAATTGGAAGCACAGTTGATGAGCAATGCTAAGGCTTAGAGGTGAAAAATGGAGTGATGTATGTGAGAAACAGAAGGAAGAATAGTTTGGTTAGCCTGTAGAGTGCACGAAGCAGAGTAGTATAGGGCGGGGCTGCAAAGGTAGGTTAGCCACAGTTTGTAACGGACTTTATGAGAAATTAGAGGAGGTTGTATTTAATGCTAAAAGCAATAAGGAGCCCCTGGAATTCATTGAGAAAGGATATCAAATGGCCAGATATGTGTCTAAGGAAAAGGGTAGCTGTTAAGAGGATGGATTGCAGTGGTGAGATTTGAGGGGAGGAGAGGGAATAGGATACTCATGGCAATAGTCCAGGGAAGAAGGTTTTGACCCAAGGTAGTAGCGCCATGAGTAGAGAGAAGGGAGAAGATAAGAGAGATGTTGTGGAAGTAGAAGCAGCAAGATGTAGTAACTGATTGGTTTTCTGACTTGAGAGACAGAGAGAGAGAATAAAGAGCCAATATTATGAACCTGGGAAACTGGGAAGAATGGTGGAGCCTGTGGTAAAAAGGAAAGGTTAGAAGAGGAATGAGTTAGGAAGAGAGAAGATGATAAGTTTGGTTTTGGACTTACTGAGTTTAAAATATCTATCAAATACCTAGCGTAAAATACCGAGTAGTCAGGTAATGATTCAAGACTGAACATCAGGAGAGAGAGACAGGATGGATGTATAGATCTGGAAGTCATCTGAATGGAGTGGATAATTAATGGGAACTGATTAGGTTGCCAAGTGAGAGTATTGTTAAAGAGTAAAGAACAGAGCCTTGGGTTATACCCAGAGTTAAAGGGCACACTATTTAAGATGATGCAACCGAGGAAACTGAGGAGTAGTTTTCATACCGTTCATATGTTTTGCATGACTACTAGTACTCTAAAGATGAAATATATATCCACTGATGAACAAGTAGATGTATAAACCCATCCATGGGTTTGTGACTAGAAATCAAAGGTAACTTGGATTTACTCAGTGTAAGTTCATGTTAGCCTAATGTTTTACCTTTCTGTTCTGTATCTATGGTCCAAGTTTCCTTCTCACTCAAAAATTAATAAATAAATACAGAGAAAATACTATAAATACCCTCATGGGTAGATGAAGAACATCTGTTGCACAGATTATGATTTACAATTAGGTGAATAGTCCAGAAAGCTTGTGCATTGCTTGAGTTGTGTGTGTATGTATATACCAGATATGTATATATCTTATATACAAGAAATATATTACATATATTTGTGAATATGTTTAAGTGTGCATACATACTTACATACACATATGTATACATATATGCATACATGCATATACACATACACACATATTAGAGTCACTAGAAATGGACAATTAAAAAAATAGGAAAACAGATTGGAAAGCCTTTGGAGAGTTCTCAACTTATTTATTTTAATGACCCCACACAACCTTTTCCCTAAATCAAAGGCCCATTTTCTCATTGACAGTCTTCCTATGATGTTGTATGTATATAAGCCATGGGACAACTACACTTTCCAGAAAACTGAAGGGTCAGCAATGGAAAGGTGCATGGTAGATCCAAACAGTCTGTATCACAGTACAGAATATGTCAAGGAAGAGTGATATGAAGTAGGTCATTAAAGAAATCTTTTAGAGGAAAATAATGTTGGCTGGTCACATAGTCAGAGAGGGATAACCAGTGGGCAACCTGCATGCTCAGTTGGTAGTACCACAGTGTCAAGAGAACTTGAGAAAGGCTCTTGAAATGAATGGCGAGTAGACTCTCTGCTTATGAAATAACTTAGACAACAGACAAGAGTCATCCACAATTCTCAAGCATGGATAGATTGTAGTTTACATCTTTGAAGGGAATACTAACATTGATAAGATCCCAGGTTTATTAGAATATTGGAGCATGTCCAAAGCTCTATGCTGGATTAAAAAAGCAAAAATAAAATGTATCCCCTGCCCTCAAATAGGGCACATCCTAATTGGACAATGCAAGATGGAGCTTGACACAAGCCCATCATTTTCTCAAGCCATATGTAATTTGGATATTGAATCCAATGATCTAGGTTCAAATCCTTGCTCTGTTGTCTATGAGTGTTGTCACCTTGTGCAAGCTGTTTCACCTCTATGACTTCAGTTTCATCATCTCTGAAAAGGGTGTTAATAATATTGGTACTATCTACTTCTCAAGGCTGTTGATGAGAATGAAATAGATTTTTACATGTAAAGGGCTTTGTAAACCATTCCATGGTCTGGAAATGTTGCCTATTATTATTATTATTAGGGATGCTTCTCACCATACCTTAATCCTCTTGTGCCTCTAGCCACAGTGTTACTTGATAGAGCCCTCTGATAACCATTCTTGTGGCTGTTACCATGGGAACATGAAAAAGTAGGAAGTAACTATGGTAGCCAAGGAGGCATTTTTACCCAACATCCCCAGATGACTGTGATGTTGACCTTGACATTAGAGGAGGAGGTGGAAAGCAGACGGGGTCCAGGATTCTGTCTTGCCTAGCCTCTGAGAGGATTGATCAATAGAGGCCAAAGTGGTGCACCCCTGTCCCCAGGGTTTATTTGAGGAGAGTGGCTGGAGACTGAGAGTCTATAGAGTCTATAGAGGGACTCCATAGAAATTGGAGGCTGATGAGACAGAAGTAGAATGAAGCTATTGGGACAGAGATGGCTGGAAGCTGATGGAAGTGGAAGGCATTTTGGCTGAGCTTAAACTGCTGAGGCCATAGGACTATTGATTCCATTCTGCTTCTTAATGGGGGTTTAGACAAAGCTCCACCTTCCCTATTTAACTCCCAGATTACTTTCTTTTTTATCTCCTGCACTCTGGGATTGGGGCAGAAGAAAGACAAGCCAATTGGCTATTAGTCAAAAACATCTAGTCTGAGTTTTAATCTCCCTATCTGTAAACCTTTGTTTCAATTTTTTTTTAAATAAAAAAAGAAAGAAAAAAAATAAGAATCACTTATCCAGTTGTATGGTGAATGACAAAAGAAGAGAGATTAGGAGAAGGAGAAGATTTTTTGTTTGTTTGTTTTTGTTTTTTCCCCTCCTTAAACATGCAAGAGCCATTATTATTGTAAGCGCCTTGAGGGCAAGGACTGTCTTTTTCCTCCTTTTATATCTCCTGCGCTTAGCACAATTCCTAGCACATTGTTGGTGCTCAATAATTGTTTATTGATTGATTGATTGATTTTCCCTTGAGCAGAAGCTGGTGTGCAAAGGAAGGCTCTTGAAGCACATAGGAGGGAAAAAATATGTGAGCTACAATCACTTCTGAAACATAACTGTAAAAAGGCCTATATGGAAAAACAAATCCAAGAAAAGTCCAAGCAGGGTAGGGAATAGGCACCAAGACTGTTTGACTTTACTTGCTGTAATTAGTTCTATTTGGTGTTATAGGGGATTTCTAGTACAGAATTCATACCTTATCTAACCCTGCAAGTGAGATCCTTATTGCACTTGGATCCCATAGCAGATGTGGATTATATTACACATGAGTAGCTTTCACTTCTGGGATTCTGCTGCATATGGGAATGCCATATTTCTGAAAGTAACTCTATTTTTATGTTAAGTATCCTTAATTCATGAATTTTTTACTTAGGGCCCACAAAGCACCCTCAATGAATTATGGGTGAGGTTCTATGAATTTGTAAGGGGCAATAAAATTATGTCTTTATTCTCACTAATCTTTAAATAGAATTTAGCATTTCCTTCTATTAAGAATGTAGGCAAGAAATATTCTACAAAATCCTCCAGTTTCACCAGACTACAAAATACATGAAAAAAAAAAAAAAGCTAAGATTCCCTGATCTAATGAACAGTTAGTTCCTATAAAACGTATGAGACTGGTGTTGAACAAACTTACCAGAACATACTTGTACACACAAATGAATGTTGTCCTTGAAATTAGTCATAGAAGGCTCTATACTCATGAAAATGATGCTTGTGCTTGCTATATAATGAGTGTTTAATAAATACTTTTCATTCATTCATAATGTCATTTCCCCAAGTATTTCAAGATTTTTCTTGTGCAACTGCCTTCTGAACAAGCTTAGCAACTATAAGAGAATATCACTTTAATTATTTTTATTTATTTTTAACCAGCAGTATATATTTCCTGGTTTAATTATAGCTACAAAACCCTTTTGTCTGAATGCCTCTCAGTTATTTTCATACAATCAAATCCATCTTCAAAGGGCCACCAAAGACGAGATTAAAGACAATGTGTAATGGGCATCAGTTCTAAAGGAACAATTCCAGCAAGATTTTGAAGAATGGCACCACCACTGGAATGTGTGCTTGTTCTTACAAGGAATGTCTGTGAAGAAAACAACATTTATTTGGATGCCTAAATTTGGATAACTGTTTAAAAAAAAATAATAATCATATTGTCTTATATACCTCATCACATGATGGAAAGAAGATGAGATTAAAATTTAGGAAAACTGGGTTTTAATCCTGTTTACAGTGCTTATAAGCTACCTGACTTGGCAAAAGTCACAGCAACTTTTAGATTATCAGTGTTCTCTTCTCTAAAAGGAAGGTAATAGCTATCCACCTGCCTATCTGATGGGGCTATTGTAAACATTAAATGAGATCAAGTAGGTAAAAGTACTTTGAAATTTTTGAAGAGCTATATACAAAATTTGTCTTCTCTTATCCAGCTTGTTTTCTCTATTCTTTATGCTCACATAGAACTTTGTATCTCTCTTATACACTTAGAATATTCAAATATAATTATTGGGACACATGTCTCATCTTCCCTTCTTGATTAAAGAATGAGTGAGGTCAAGATGCATGTCTTTTCAGCCTTAATAGTTTTCCCAGCACAATGTTTTCTAGCTTATAAATATTTAATGTAAGTTATTGAATTGCTGTAACATCAGAGGCTTTAGTGTCATATGGTAGAATGGGCCATTGGTTTGGAATCCTCTAGAGGCTTACAGTCTAGTGGAGAAGATAAGTCCTTATCATTTAAAAATTAGCTGAAAATAAAAGATGACACATGAGTCTTTTGTAATTCTCACAAATGAACATTACAGAAACTCAAAGGAACTATTCACTTCTATCTGAGGTCATCAGAGGAGGTACAACTTGTGATGAGGTCTTGAGCCCAGGTCAGATTAGGAAGCCAGTGGCACCTGAGCAGAAGCAAATTCTGCAGATCTTTCTCTCCTAGGCTATGTTCTCCAATAGCAGACTGCAAGAAAAATGAAGAAACCTCTACCCCTACTGAGATGGTGCCAAGAAACATGAAGTAGGTGGAGGGAAAGGAGAATGAGATAGGAGGAGGAGGTTCAATACAGTCTGATGCACCAACTTACTTCTGTAAAAAAAGAAGAAATTTTAACATATATTTACATAAAATAGATTTTCTAGCATTTGGCCAGACAAGAGGCCATATGCCCATTCAAGTTCAGTTCTGGTTTAATTCAAATGGACTCGCAACAGGACTAGAAAACTAAGAGTTATTTAAAATTTTAAATATTCTTAGAGGCAAACATTTTTTTTTTCTTACATGTATCCAGATGGCTCTCATTAAAGTCAAGAGGAGGAGCACATACATCTGGGAGCAGAAACTGGCCTTTGCCTTTTTCAGCCTAAATTTTCATACTGGAGAAGTCACAGTTAATGAAGGAATGGGAGGAGGGGCTGCCCCCTCTATTGGGAGTACCAGAAAGACATGGAGATGCATATTAATTCTTTTTTCTTTTCAAGAACCATGTGGCCAGTGCCAGCTTGCCAATACCCAGTGTCCTCTGCTATGCCCTTAGCTAATCAAACCCCTAAAGAGAGCACCTGGAGCCAGGTAGAGATTGTTTATTCCTCATAGGAAAAAGAATATGATTTGAGAGATGAGCAGAACATCTCAAAAAGCCACAGTATATTGTTCCATGTGGAGAAATGAAGGAATCAGGATATTCTTCCTGAATTTTAGTCTTAGTTGGGCCTCTCATTTACACTTGAGCATAATCTTCATCATCCCTATTAGATTGGGTTATGGGATACCCAACTCCAAAAGGAGCAACCTTCCTTTTAAACCCACATGTGCTTCAAGATGGTTTCCAGTTTATATTTTAGAAGAAAAAAACATGAAATTCTTTGTTAATTAATTGCCCAATCAACAAACATTTTAAATCCCTGGTCTGTGCAAGGCACTATGCTAAGCGTTTTGATGCCAGTAAAAAAAGGTAGAGAGATCAAATGTTTATTTAAGCACCTACCATGTACCAGACACTGGTTAAGTACTTTAAAAATTATCTTATTTCATCTTCATAGCAACTCTAGAAGGTAAGGGCTATTATTTCCTCATGTTATAGTAGGTTTTTTTAAAAGGGAAATCAAATATTTATTTGGTCTCATAGTTGTTTTGTTTTTCTGTAACATATGACAAAAAGAAATTTTACATTTTGTTTTATGTGGAACAAAGATTAAAGATAAAATCCTTCATGTTAAGCAAAGATAGAAAACATTTTCTGAAGGATGTACCCACAGCTTTCCAAAAAGACGGAAGCAACTTGCCCAGAGTCATCCAGCTAGTTAGTGTCTGAGACTGGACTTGAACTCAGGTCTTCCTGATTTCAGGCCCAGCGCTCTACCCACTGTGCCACCCAGCTGTCGAAAATCAGATAGTTCCAGCCCATCAGTACTTTATATTTCATTAAAAGTGGTTTTAATTGAGAAGACATGCCTTAAGGACTTCATTTCCCATAATGCTTAGGTCTGAGAGTATCATTCATTAGAAGAGGTTCATTGTAGTACATCTACCACAAAGCTTGAGCTATGCATGGGCCTACAGAATGGCATTATCACCAGAGAAAAACTCTGATAAGTTGGGAGGATTCAAAAGATGGAATGGAGGAGATGATGTTGGAGAGGAAAGAGGCGGAGCTCTGGTTGGAATGGAGAGAGAGATGAACATTCAGAATGGTATGACCTTGGCATCGCCAAATTATGAGGCCATGTATAGACTATGATGACTCAAAAGTTGAGGTGAGAACATTCAGACATTATCTAGTCTGTCCTTAGGGAGGCCTAGAAAACCTGCTAAGAGTCCATTACCATTTGAAGAGGGACCTCTCCCACCTGCCTCCTTTTATAAAGCTGAATCAGAGGGATTAAACCAGAATTAGATTTTAAATCCCCTGGAGTCATAGGAATTTGTCCTTGTTGTTTTATGCATGCAGAGAATGCTTTACTCTTTGATTCCTTTCTTAATTGTACTGTCTTGTATCTTAAATATTTTTGTTACTGAAATTATATATTTCTAATATGGTCTTGCAATGGAGTAACACATAAATTGGGCATATGGGCCATTAATTTAATAGTTGAAACACCAAAAAAACCCTTGATGTTCCTGGTAGTACCTGTGTATTGCTATATAATTATATTGTATCCATTTTCATAGTAATAGAATTAGAAAGGATCTTTAAAAAGTCAGTTGGTAGGGGAGCCAAGATGGCAGAGTAAAAGAAGGGACTTGCTTGAACTCTCTCCCAAACCACTCCAAATACCTGTAAAAATGACTCTAAACAAATTCTAGAGCTGCAGAACCCACAAAATGACAGAGTGAAACAAATTTTCAGCCCAAGACAACCTGGAAGGTCAATAGGAAAGGTCTATTGCCCTGGGCTTGGAGAGGAGTACAGATCATTAAGAAATACCATCAGGAAAGAATATATACAGAAAAAGAGTAAAAGAGAAGAATCAAATGCAGAACTTCAAGAAACACTTATGGTTAGGGAAAAGCACATGGATTATCTGGCCAAAATCATTGAAGAGTCCCAAAGACATAAGGAAAACCAAGAGAGAGAGCAATGTTAGGAAAACCCAAGAAGGAGAAAGTGTCAGGAGAAAAGAGGGGTTAAAAAATGCTGCAGAGTAGTTAACAAGGATCAAGGAAAAAGCCATTCAATGGAGGCACTTAAGAGATCCTCGGTAACCTTGCAGAATTTCAGTTAGGTGATGAGTTTGAAAGCCAAATTACATGTCGTTTTTTAAATCTATTTTTCTCTTTTCAGAGCTTTTTCTAATTTGTGAAGTCCAGTGAAGTCAAGTCGAGAAGCATTTATTAAGTACCTACTATCTACTTGGCAGTATTGTAAGTGCTGTTAAAGATTCCCCAATATGTGTTAACAGTTGTTTGCTCTGTTTGTCTTGATTATTTCTACTTTGAGAGTGTTAATTTCCAATCTAATTTCCATCCTAATATCTTCTTTTAAGTCTTATTTTGTTTTTGAATCAATCTGGAGTGTTTTTCTATTGCATCATCTCTGGAGAATCTGCAGATATGAGATTCCTTCCTCCCTTAGAGGTTGTTATGTTAATGCTCTTAGTAGTAAAAATACTTACTTAATGTATTGTGTCATTTAATTTTTTTTTACTTTTTAAAATTTTTTGTCTTTATGATTCTCATTTTTAGTTTTCTTCAGTGCTTAGCTTCTACTCAGTCTTTTGCCTTTGGACTTGGTCTCCCAGTCTTTTTCTTTTATCATCTATAGTTTGTTCAAGGAGTCCTACCTCTTTCTTTTTTTCCCTTTCCATTGCTTTGGTATATACCTTTTTTTTTTTTTATTGCGCATATTCTTGAGGGTAGGGGTCTCATTGTCCTTAAGTTGGGTGGGAGAGGGAAGAGGGAGTGTAAATGTCCATCCGGTTGCCTGCCTACTGAGACTAAACTCTGTGGAGTAGGACAGAACTGAGCAGGTAGCTATTCCCATTTCCCTTGGATATGAGCCCTTCCTCTCTAGCTGGCTCTGAGCTGCCACATCTTCTGCAACACTTCTTTCTCCCTTGCCTCCAAAGTTCTACTCCATTTCCACTAGGTAAGAATCAATGTCTCCTACCTCTTGGGAGGAGGGACTCAGTTATTTCTGTAGAAGAACTGGGCAGACTGAAACTCATCTTTGTGAGGCTCCTTTACTGACTGTGCCTGGAGTGTGGGCTGAGCTAAAGGTAGGAAAAGAGTGAGTAGGAGCACTGAGTATTTTTGGTTTTCTAGTGTTATTTCATAGGGCTTGTACTTTGTGGAGTCTTTACATTGCCTCATCAAGTACCTTCAACTTTAATTACACTGTTTTTGATGCATGTTTCCTTATTTTGTGGTTAAGTTGGAGTTTTATGTGGGAAACATTTACTCTGCCTTCCTAGGCACTCAATAAATGCTTATTCCCTTCCCTGCTTTCCCCTTCTTGAAAAGCTTTGATAAGTGAGTGAGATCAAAGAAAGTTGAAGCAACAAGATGAGCCAACTTTTACTGCAAGTTTTACTGTGAAAGGAAGGACAGATATAGTGAGAAAACTTCGGGGACAGTAGCACCCAGTGAAGTGTTTTTGGTTTTGTTTAGTTTGTTTTTTTAAGATGGAATGTACTTGTAGGAAACAGGAATGAAGCTAGAAGGTAGGAAGAGATTGAACATTATATAGAGGGAGTCTAATGGAAGGGGAAGGCTGTTGGGGGTGACAATAAGGGATACAGTCAAGAGCACAAATCGAGGATTTCTCTTGTTGCCCTTGATGAAAGAGACTCTATTATTTTTATAGATTAGCATAAAGGAGGAGAGCATGAGCAATGACGCTAATTGATCACAAGACACGTGATAGTACTGAAGAGGGAGTCACGTGAAATGGCTCCCATTTTCCCGATAACATATAAGATGATGTCCCTCTGATGAGAAGGAAAGAGTTATGTGGGGAGCCTTACATAGTGCTGTTTGGTTCACAAAGCACTGTTTTCTAAATAAGCCTATAAGACAGGCATTTGCCTTAATACTTCAAGATAGATTTACAGTCTCACTGATGTGAATACTCCCTCCCAAGGTGCAGATCAGAACCCATCCATGACTTACTTTGATTCTGGATACACACACACACACACACACACACACACACACATATACACACACATATATACACACATACACACAATACATATACATACGTATATGTATTGTGTGTATATATGTGTCAATATGTACATGTATATGTATGTATATAAGTATGTATGTGTATGTATATATATGTATATATCTCAATTTTCAACATATCGCCTCTAAAAGATCTACCCAGTAACTATAGCCATATTCTCTCTAGTACTTTTAATATCATAAGGCAACTAATTCAATATTTCAATTATCTCACTGTTTACCTCTCTCTATCATTACTTGAGTGACCTACCCTTTCTTGCATGTCATATGTACATTTGGATGATATTTTTGTCCACTCTTGGGGTCTAAGTCGCCATTGTTAATTCTGTACTACCCGCTCATTTCCCACAATATACTTATCGAATTACTCTGAATTATGGAAAACTCAGATTCTTCATAAATTGTAGTGTTCCATGATTCATAGTCAAATGAAAGAATATAGGTGTTATAAAGATGGAATTTGTATAAGATAGGTGCTATAGTTGTTGTCAGCCGTTCAGTAGTGTCTGATTCTTTATTTTTAATTTTTTTATTTAATATACTTAGTTTTCAGCATTGATTTTCACAAGAGTTGAATTGCAACTTTTCTCCCCATTTCTACCCTCCCCCGCACTCCAAGATGGCACATATTCTGGTTGGCCTGTTCCTCAATCGGCCCTCCCTTCTGTCACCCCACTCCCTTCCCATCCCCTTTACCCTTCCTTTCTTGTAGGGCAAGATAAATTTCTATGCCCCATTGCCTGTGTATCTTATTTTCTAGTTTCATGCAAAAACATTTTTTTTTT
>JAQQSZ010015441.1:0-11275 GCA_028646595.1 Phalanger gymnotis | reverse complement strand
CATCCAGGCTGTCCTGGGCTGGAGCCCTGCTTCCCTCTGCCACTTTGTGGGTTCTGCAGCTCTAGAATTGGTTCAGAGCCATTTTTTTATAGGTTTTTGGAGGGACTTGGTGGGGAGCTCACACCAGTCACTGCTTCCCAGCTCCCATCTTGGCTCCGACCCCCTCCATGCATTTTGTAGTGACCATGCTTCATGCCTTTTCATAACTTTTCTTTATGTCGTTTATCTCCTGTCTTACAGAGTTTTCTCTCTTCCTCCAAGACAGTTCAAGTACCACCTTCTGCATGAAGCCTTTCCTGAATGCTTCAACTGCTTGTGTCCTTTCCAGACTGCCTTATATTTAATTACTGTGCATTTATGTGTATTTAGTCACTTCATGCTGCATATATTTCTATATGTACTTGTCTCCCCATTAGAATGTAAACTCCTTTTGAGTAGGGATTGTTTCATTTTTAGTCATTGTATCTTCATTGCCTAACACAGTGCCTGGCACAAAAGAAGGACTTCATGAATACTTGCTGATTGATTTATTGATCTTTCTCTTATTTGTATCTTCCCTTTTGAGTTCATCTTTTATGCTGCTGTTGAAATGATCTTCCTAATGAACTGTGCTGATTTCTTCTACTCAACAGTCTTCAATATTTATTTATCCATTATTACTAAATAAACTCTTCATGCAGGCATTTATGGCCTTTTCCAAGCTCCCCCCCCCACCCGCCCCCCCAGCTAAATAGATGTCTCTCTTCCAGCTAAATAGATTTCTCTGGCTATTTTCAGTGTTCAGTTAAACTGAACCATTTACTGGTCCCTGTTGTCAGCCTGACTTGTTCTCTCTCCCTGCATTTGCTGATTCCATCACCATAAATGAAAATTTCTGTTCTCCATTCTCCAATCACTTATTTCCACTTGTTGAAATTTAGGTACCACCTTTCCTAAGAAACCTTTGTCACCTCCTTTTGTGCCTTTCCTTAGTACTTATTGCCTTCTGCCTTGTATCCTAACTATTTATGTAAAATTTTATCCTTTCTTTGAATTGTTTGCTCCATGAAGGTAGAGCCATGTCTTACATCTTCTTTATTTCTCCAACACTTAGCATAGTATTTTATAGTAGTTACTTAAAAGCTATTGAATTGAATTTTTATTGAATGTGACCAAGCAGTTGAAGATTAACATCACACAGGATGTTTTTATCATCTTCAAAAAGCCTCCCTTCCCACTGACTTTTGAATTTAGCTGTTCTTAATAACTAGATAAAACTGCTTTTTAACATTTGTATTCCTTAAAAGTGAAAAAAAAAGCAAGGAAAAGATTCAGATTATTTTAAAATATAAAAGACAGAAATGTATGGACCTATTAGTGTGAAGAACAAATAAAATATTTTTTGAATTAACCCTGGATTTTCTCATTATTTCCAAGTTTGCTTAAATACATTCCCAAAAGACATCTTTTATATAGTTTCCTTTTAGTTTGCAGAAGCCATAGTGGTAGAATTTGGGAGTAACACTTGCTTTATAATAGCTGGAGTTTATAATGCTGTTCTTGTGAGGTTCATTTCCATTGGATTGACATATAGGTGAGAATACCTTATTACATTAGTCTCTGGGTTCTTAAATAGTGGTAGATCAGTAACATGTTACTTTGCACTTTATAGCATTGTATTTTTAATGAAATCAGGATGCAGTTATTTGAACTGCAGTATCTATGATTTCAAGTGCCACTGGTTTCTACTTATCGTACACTTATTATCTGTTTGTCTGTTAATTTATCAGCCGTATATACCTTGTAAAATATACCAGCCTAATGTAAATTCAACTGGGTGTTAGATTATTTGAAAGTAACTGGTGACTCTACTTGGTAATGATGAAATGGTTATGATTTCGTGTGTGTGTGTGTGTGTGTGTGTGTGTGTTTATGTATGTATGTATGTCTTTTTAGTTTCTTATCTTGTTTAAAATGCAAATAAAGTATACATATATACTTTTCTTTTTTGTGTTGCAGCTGCAGACTTATTCACAGATTTGGAAAATGCATTTCAGGGAAAAATTGATGCAGCTTATTTTGAGACCAGCAAATACTTATTGGATGTTCTTAATAAAAAATACAGTTTGTTGGAGCATATGCAGGCTATGCGGCGATATTTACTTCTTGGTCAAGGAGATTTTATAAGGCACTTAATGGACTTGCTTAAGTAAGAAAATATGAATACGTATTTCTTATGCTTTTAATTGGTGTTTTAAAAGTAAACTTTTAGTGTAACTCATATGACTTGCTTATAAGAATATTTAAGTATAATCAAGAGGAAAACTCAATGATTTGCTTTTATGCAAGATATATTTTTAAACCAAATTTTAAAAGTAAAAATAGAATTGCAGGATATTTAAAAGAAACCACCTTGTTATCTTTGTTGATGGTTGCCAAAATAAGATTTTTGGGATGATGAAGTGTAAGCTGTGAGTCTTAATTTTACTGCTTCAGCATATATATATTTCAGTATCCAAGCCAACAGTCATTTATGGAGTACCTACCATGTTCCAGGCACTAAAAAAAGGTGTTAGGGATGCAGAGACAAAAATGAAACAGTTCTTGCAATTAAATTTACATTCTACTGAGGCACATATAACAGTATACAAAATTATATGTAGAGTTGTGACATAAATTCAGAATTAACTTTACCTTTAGTTCATCACAAAAGGCACCAGGAAAGAAAACTTAGGTAAGTTTTGCAAACCATATTTTTGGTTTGCATTGACAGTTCACTGTTAAGTAATACCAACTTCTTTTTGTAGTGTATTGACATTCTACTTGGCAGGTTTGCTTCCAGAGTAATGTTCTTAATCTGGAAGTTAGTATGTCTAACTCTAGATCAGTACAAGAATTTTTCATGATTCCAGAAACAATCCAGACTATGGGGATAGATCTCATAGGCACTCAGTTACTCTAGCTGGAATGTAACTGGAATGAAAATTACTTAGTCGTGTGTGTGTGTGTGTGTGTGTGTGTGTGTGTGTGTGTGTGTGTGTGTGTGTCTCTGTGTGTCTGTGTGTCTGTGTGTGTTTGTGTGTGTGTTTTAGTGTTTTACTTGAGGGCATCAGGATTTTAAATTGCTTCTTGATTCAAGTCCATCATAATTAAGGTGCTATGCCAGGTATTGCAGTCCAGCTTGCTAATCAGAGGGCAGATTTAGGTGTGAAAAAGAAGGTTGGTCATTATGAGTGTTGTAAATTGTAATATCTATAGTAATACCAGCTGCATTTGGCAGCATCTTTAAATACTATATTGACCATGGTGACCTCTCTGAAAGTAGTTACTATCTATAAGGTCAATATGCTTTTTGAACCATGTAGTGAAAAAAAAAGTTCTTTCGAGGGCGAAACAGTCTTTGATTGTTATAAAATTTTGTTTTGTGTGAACTCGGGAATATGAGATGCCCAGACCCTCCAAGTTGATATATTTGAAACTTTTAAAAGCCCCTGTTTAAAAGATGTAGCTTTGTGGTTACAAAAGCCATTCTAACATAAATAACAACAATAACAATGATACTGATGATTACTGACATTTATATAGCACTTACTGTGTGCTAGGTGCTGTGCTATGGGCACTATAATTAGTGTCTCATTTGATCTTCGTAACAACCCTGGGAGCTAGATGCTATTATTTTGCCATTTTACAGATGAGGAAACTGAGGCAAACAGAGGTAAAGTTACTTACCAGAACACATCTAGTCAGTGTGTCTGAGAGCAGATTTGAATTCATGTCTCCCTGACTCTAGGCCTAGCACTCCGTCCATTGTGCCACCTAGCTGCCGTGTGTGAGTGCCTGAGTGAGTGAGTGTGTGTGTGTGTGTGTGTGTGTGTGTGTGTAAGTCATCATTTGGAATATAAAGTTTGAATTTGGTACATTTGGTATAATCTAGAGCTATAAAATAAGTTTATTATGCTAACGTATTTAAATTTCTCACTAAAGGTATGTTTTTATATTTCTTTAGGGGATTTGATACTTATATCTTCTTTAAACTTGTTATAGAGGAATTGACTAATTCTTTTTTTGTTTCTGTGTGTGTGTATGTCTGTGTGTGTCTGTGTGTGTGATGGCAAAGCTTATTTGTGAGTGTATAGATATATACATACACATATCTATGTACAGGTGTGTATATATGTGTTTCAGGAGACCAGTTAGTATCTATAGGCCTTATGAAATGGAAGGGATATGTTTATAATTGATGATGAAAGGCTTTATTCTTAAGTTTTTAAATCTCTGCCTAACACATAATCAGTGCTTAATGAATCTCTATTGAACGAATGAATTTTAATGGGTAAAATAATATCTTACTTATTTGGAAATATATATGATGAGTAGGCATTTGGAAATGCAGACATCTTTAATGGAGCAATTTATAGCCATTTGGGGGTTGTGATATTTGAATACTCAAAGTGAATTAAAATTAAATTTGTTTTGAGGTATGCCAAGGATTGGGAGTAGATTTTGGTGATAATGTTTGAAATAATTGAAGATATCTTAAAACCAGGTAAATTTATCCTGTGTTGTGATGCTTTAGTTATCAAAATACTTTTTAGGCACCTAATTATTTCTTTAAATGTGTCTTTTTATCTGTCAGACCAGAGCTTGTCCGTCCAGCTACCACTTTGTATCAGCATAACTTGACAGGAATTCTTGAGACTGCTGTCAGGGCAACTAATGCACAGTTTGACAGTCCTGAAATCCTTAAACGACTGGATGTTAGACTTCTGGAGGTATTTTAACCTTGTCCCTATTTAAAACGTTGTATGCCAGTTACAAACAAGGTTATCAGAATGAATTTTGTGCTAAAACAGAATGTTGCATCTAATACTTTTACTGGCACTTAAAGTATTTTGAGGGGTGGGCAGGGAACAGATTATAAGATAGTGAATATAATTTATCATCAAATTGTGTTTGGTGGTAGATTAGATTTTTCAGAGACATGATAATCATCAAAAAGAAAATTTAATTGTTCATTTGTAATAAAAATCAAGATAAGTAGTTTTTTGCTTTTTGTTGTTTGAAGTGTTTTTTTAAATATTGTGAAGCATATCTTAATTCAGTATATTTTTTGTCAATAGAGAAAAAATGGAAATTAACCCAAAACTTACTCACAAAACAAAATCTATCTACTGTTACTCACATTGTGACAGTTTTTACAGTTTACTCATTATTTTGCTTTGTTTTCACCTCAGGGAATATAAATAAGATCTTTAGCAATATTTTTTTTTCATACTAGGTATCTCCAGGTGATACTGGATGGGATGTGTTCAGCCTGGACTATCATGTTGATGGACCAATTGCAACTGTAAGATCATTTCGTATATTTGTATAGCATTCATAGTTGCTTAGATGGCTAAATATTTTGTTATTTTTAAATGGCCTTTCTACTCTAAGAACTTCCAATTAAAATGATCACTTGGCGTCTGGGATGTATCTATTGAATGAACACTTAAGCCAAAACTTCAATTGCTTTAAATTATTAATGAGTGCTAAAACGCCCCATTATTAAAACATTCTTTTAAAAAATAAATCATTTGTTCTCTTGTAGATTTCAGCAAGTACTTAATAAATGGATTGTTCATTTTATTCCATTATTCCTAGACTGTAGCAACTAATTTGGGATAATTTGCAAGGAACTATAAAATGTATTTCAGGGGAATCGTATTTGTACTACTTAAATAAAATTTGATATGTAGTATTCATTTGAACTGATGAGAAAATAGCTGTACTATTGTTCAGAGTGCTTTTTACCATATATAAAGAAATGTACTATTTCTTTTAACACTTATCAACGAACAAAAGTTTGACCAGCATGGTTGTCTTCTTGCAGATGTTTAGTTAAAGGCAGAAGTAGCTCTTCTTAACATGACTATTTTTTGCAAAGACTTTAACATATTGTTATTGACTAGTATCTTCTTGAACTTATAATCAATGGATCTAAAAATTATCTATTTGATATCTTAACTTAGCAGAACTTTATATTGCTATATAATTAAAAGTAATATTATTACTTGGACATCTGATTATCTACCTAGAAATCATAGAAGAGCCCTAATCCTAATGCTCTGAATCACACTGGTTTCTTATACCTCTAAAATTTAAATCACTATATATAAGATTATCAGAACTGCCACAGCCATGTTAGTGTCCCTTCTAGCATGATATATTAGGCTAATAGTTCCTGTGCTACTGGCATAATATTAATTTTGTGAAACAATTGACTGTTAGTGAAATTTTTCTGTCTTTAAATTCCTAAATTGGTACTGTTAACTTGTCTTACGTAATAATTAAAATTACATGATTTATTCTTAAATTCAACTTTACTAGCATACTTAGCTTATAAACATTTAGTTATCTTCCCTGAATAGCATACTAAGGTACATTTTGTTAAGTGCTTCATTCTAAATAACATGACTTTTTCTATTTTCTGTACAATCTATGCATATTTTTCTTATACATTTTTTTTCCTGTCTAAAATCAAGCAGAGATTAGGTTTTCCTATAAGGTTTAGAAAATAATCTAAGATTTAATATAAAAGAAATGTAATTGAAAGTACTCAAGTTAGATGATGTACATTTGATATTTTTGCATAGTGTAAAGGATATCATATTAAATTAGAAGAATGCTTCATAGAAGTTTAAGTGCTTAGAGAAATAGGTATCCTGTGGAGAAAATCTCTAAATCACTGAACATTATCTATATGTGTGATCTCTAAATTATTTCATAATGTTACAGGACTGAATAGCAATGCAAAGGCATATATTGTTATTTTTAACATTATAGAGAAACTCTTTGAATACTTGGTGAAAACTAGAATTTTTTTCTGCATTCCATCATTTGGAAAACAGAGAACAAGAAAAACACGTATCAAGAAGTGATTTGAAACATGTTCATGTTCAGTATACATTCTGACTTGTCTGCTACACTGATATCTATAATACTGACATAGTGAGAATTAGTATTTATAATGATGGTCCTTGAGTATCACAAGATTTTGAATAAAAAAGATATTAAATTGCTAACAGTAGCATAGGAGTTACAAATTTCATTGAACATATGTGTTTAATTGAGTATTTGTTGTATGGTAGACATTGCAGAACATATGAAGATGTACAAGATGTAGTCCTCACATTAATTCCAGGGACTTATATTTTTGTAGCAGAGAGAAATGGTACAGGATAAATATAAGCACAGTAGCTCAGGACCACAGAAGAGTGAAAAATTACTTCCAGGGAGATTATCAAACAAGATTTTATGAAAGAGGTATTATCTGAGGTGGACCTTGATTCAACAAAGATATTCCAAAATTTAGTTTGGGCAGACATAGACTCTACCTTGTGTGCATATGGAAACATGTCTGGACAGTACAGCAGATTGTGGTGACAGATATGGTCATGGGATGTTCTGTATTGGTGATATCCTCCAAGTCTGAAGAGCCTCAACTTCACATCTGTGAACTCCGCGTACCTATTCATGATCAGGAAGCTATGTCAGGAGACATTAGACTGGAACATTATAGACCTCTGGGCCAATCAAATCTTAGAGACACCTTTGTTTTCTCTTAGGGAAAAACTAGCCTAATTTGGGTTATTTGCATGAGGAATGGTGTCTAGGGGATTGTTCCCACTACAGTTAGACACTGCAAATGGACAAATAGCTGTATCCCAAATTTTGTAGGAGAAACAGCACCAGACGGATTCCATTTATTACCCCGAGCTTCTTTCTGGAGTAAAAAAACAAAAGAAAGTCTTTTAAAATACCAGTGTCCATATGATATTTTGTAGCTCTAAAACAGTGGAATCCCACAGTCTCTAGAAAATTGCAGATTATTTAAATGACAATGGAGAGACGAATGGTGGGCTAAAATGAGCTGTCACACTTTACCAATGAAGAATTATGAACAAGAAAGTATTTAAAAGAGAAGTATTATTGATTTTTATCAGTAAAGAAGTTCAGCTGATCATATAGATGAAACTTGAGATAACAGATAATGATCCTGTTTTCTGGAGTTATAGTTCTGTTAACAGACCATTTTTGCTTTCCGAAGACCAGCCTAGCTAATCAACAGCAGGCTGAATTTACTGATCATAGCAAACCTTAAAAAAAGGATTATTACAGAGTGATCCTCAGTCTTATGTGGACTTCTTCTTTAGAGATCTAGACATATTGGTGGGAAATGGGCAAAGAGTACATACAGCTTTTATATAGTTTTATGTACTTTATAAACATCAGCTTAACTCTTGGAACTATATTCACCCTAACCTGAATGCTGCAAAATTATGATGATCAAATTTGGCACTCCCAAAAGATACAAGAAGGTACCTCTCCTCCCCTTTGCAGAGGTAGGCAGATTATGTGTGTAGAACAGTGCATATGTCAGAATTTTTAAATATGTTGTTTAGTTTGGCAGAACTGTTTTTTACCCTTAATTTTTTTTTTAATAAGGGATTGCTCTCTGGGAGGGGAAAGACAGATGATGAATTGGCAAATGTAGATGATATAAAAACAAAAGATCTCAATAAAATTTATTTAAAACATCTTTTTACCTGTTCTTTTACATTCAAGGTCAGTCTTATCCAAAAAGCCTTCTACATTCTTTCCAGTCCTTGTTTTCTTTTCTCTGAGCTCTTTTAGCATTAACAATTGTGCCATGCACAAAAATAAACAAAGACTCATATATAGAATTTTAGAGATAGATGGTACCCTAGAGATTTTCTAGTCCAGCTTCTACCTTTTTTAGGTGAAGAAACTGCAACTTAGAGAGGTAAAGTGCTTTCCCCAGGGTCTCCCAGTGAAAGAGTATTAGAGCTAGAAGCTATATCTCCCATATCTTTTTATCCAATGTTCTCACTAAAACACTTTGCTTCCTTGACATAAATTTGACTGCTACAGAAATATTGCTGACCACTTCAGGTTCAACGAGCAATTTTTATATGCCAAACACTGTGTTAAGTACTAGAAATACAAAGAGAAAAACAAAAAAAAATAGTCCTTGCCCTCAAGGAGTTTACATTTAATTGAAGAAAATACCACATATATGTAGAAGTAAATACAAAATGTCTAATTTTGTAGATGGTGGTAAATAGTAACAATGGGGAAATTATGAAAGGTCTTTCATAGGATCTAGCACTTGAACTGATATTTGAAGTTGTAGTTCTCAGAGGTGAAATGAAGAACATTCCAGGCAAGGACAATAGGCTGTACAAAGATCCCTGTCGTAGAAGGAACCTTATATATGAGAACAGTAAGTTCTGGTTAATGGTGAATGAATGCTTTAGTGTGGCAATTTATCTATCCCAAAGCCAAATACGAAGTATCTTACCTTTGGGATATCCAAATTTATGGAAGAACAAGTTATGTTCTAATAGGATTTAATAATACGATTCTTGTTCATAATTATATTGGTTGTACTGCCATCTTACTTGTACTAGATTAAGTGTTAATACGTTTTCTTTATAAAACTGCTAAGACATAAAACGTCTTTGTACATGTCAGCAGTACTTTAAGACTATTTGCTGTTCTTTTCAGGTGTTTACTAGAGAATGCATGAGTCACTATCTAAGGGTGTTTAACTTTCTTTGGCGAGCTAAACGGATGGAATATATCCTCACTGACATACGGAAAGGACATATGTGCAATGCAAAGCTCCTGAAAAATATGCCAGGTAAAATATAAACTAGTGTTTTACCAAATTTTCTTTTATAGATGAATCTGTTTTACAGCTGATTGAAACTGTTTTTACTGAATTATAAAAAGAATGAAATCATATAATATGGCTAAAGTTAAAAATCATTGCTAGTTTCTTTTTCTATTTCTGCCTTTGAGGAAATTTAATTTAGTTTAGGCTCAAATATTCAGTTAAGTCAGTAAGCATTTATTAAATATTTGCTCTGTGCCAGGCACTAGGTTAAGTGCTGGGGATTGAAAGACAAAAGTGAAATATCAGTCATCAGTCAGCTTACATTCTAACAGGTAAGACAGTATGTGCATATCTAAGTATAGTATACACCTAATGAATACAACGTAGTTTTGAGACAGATGGTGCTATTTTTTTTAGGGAATCAGGAAGGACTTTATATAGAAAGTTGAGCTAGAACCGATACTTGAAGGAAAACCAGGATTCTTAGAGGTGGAGGTGAGCAGAGAGGGAGTGTATATTCCAGGCATGAAGGTGCAGAAGCATGGAGATGGGACTGTCATCTGCACAGAACAGCAAGTCAGTATAGATAGTAGTGTGGATGATTATTTCTCTGAGTTCATATCCAGGTCACTAATTTGCTGTAAACGTTTTTGTTTTTAGTTTATTTTCATTCTGCCATTTATTGTTTTACCTCAGAAATGTAAATTAACAAACTTTTTTTGGATGATGTCTCCTTATGGTTGATTACAGTTCATATCTTGAACATATTTTATAAGTTTATCAGTTACATTTCTTATTTAAGAATATTTTATTTTATCTTTTTAACAATTGTTTTAATTTTTTACTGTTTATATGCATATACGTGTGTGTGTATATATATGTGTATATATATATATATATATATATGGAAAATTCGTGCTCATTTTTAAGCTTCTGTATTTTGCCTCTCTTCTTCCTAATTTCCACAAGATTTTGAGTTACAAATTTTCTCCCCATTTCTACCTTCCCCCCCATTCCAACATGGCATATATTCTGATTGTCTCGTTCCCCAGTCAGCCCTCCCTTCTGTCACTCCACTCCCCCGCAATCCCCTTTACTTACTTTCTTGTAGGGCAGGATAGATTTCTCTTCCCCACTGCCTGTATATCTTGTTTCCCAGCTGCATGCAAAAAACAACTGCTTTTAAAACTTCGAGTTCCAAATTCTCTCCCCTCTTCCCTTCTTACCCACCCTCTCTAGGAAGGCAAGCAATTCAACATAGATCACATATGTATCATTATGTAAAACACTTCTACAATGCTCACATTGTGAAAGGCTAACTATATTTCCTTCCATCCTATCCTGTCCCTCTTTATTCAGTTTTCTCCCTTGACCCTGTCCCTTTTCAAAAGTGTTTGCCTTTGATTACCTCTTCCCTACATCTGCCCTCTCTTCTATCATCTCCCCTTTTTTATCCCTTTTCCCTTACTCCTCCTGTGGAGTAAGATACCCAATTGAGTGGGTATGTTATTCCTTCCTCAAGTTGAATCTGATGAGAGTAAGATTCACTCATTTCCCCTCACCTTCCCCCTCTTCCCTTCCTACAGAACTGCTTTTTCTTGCCACTTTTATGCA
>JAQQSZ010015440.1:0-11275 GCA_028646595.1 Phalanger gymnotis | reverse complement strand
CACTCCTCCTTCCCCTAGAACCCCCTACCCAGACTGGGCTTAAATCTTCAGCAGGCTCTTCACTCCTGCTCTGATCAGCCACTTAATTCCTCCCACCAGGTGGGCCTGGGGCCAGAAGCAACTGCAGCCGTAGTTCTAAAGCTGCCCCAGGGGCCGTGGCTGAACCGCAAACTGAGTCCCGCAGCTTTTCCCACTAACCTTCTCTGTTGTCTTTGCTCTTTGTGGGTTGAGAGGTCTGGTAGATGCCACAGCTCAGTAATTCAGGACTGTAGGGCACTCTCCGCTCGGCTGCTGGTCTGGTCAGGGTCAGTCCACGCCGCGCACACTGGGCTCTGCTCGGCCCAGCTCTGCTCCCCTCAGCTGGGAGCTGGGAGGTCCGTGCGGGACAGACCTTACCCAGAGATCATCCAGGCTGTCATGGGCTGGAGCCCTGCTTCCCTCTGCCACTTTGTGGGTTCTGCAGCTCTAGAATTGGTTCAGAGCCATTTTTTATAGGTTTTTGGAGGGATTTGGTGGGGAGCTCACGCCAGTCACTGCTTCCCAGCCGCCATCTTGGCCTCAAAAACTGTATTTCAGTATGATTAGTTTCATTTCTATTTCTATGTATTTTATGCATTTGAAATGTTATTTTTCAGAAAGCTTCACCAGATTGTCCAATAGGTCTCTCACCCCCCAAAAAGTAAAGAATGCTTGCTCGAGATCTCTTGTTGCCTGTGTACCACTGGCACACACAGGCTATGTCCTCATTTCTTGTTCTTGTGACATTATAAAGCCATCTCTTTTTTCTGGTCTGGCACTTTTGCAATGATATCCTTTATATCAGTGGTATTAAACTTGAGATGGGTCACATGGGGCCAGCCAAGCTGGTGGACTGAATCAGATGAAAATGTTAGTGAAGAAAGTTAAAAAAGAGGGAATTTTTTTTCTAATGTAAACCTACTGAAAGGTGTTTTCTTTATAGGTCTGTAGGAGCCTAGCCTCTTATCTGTGTGTTTCAGCATTGTAAAGACAATATGAAATTTATGGCAGATAGGTGGCTCATTATTATGTATTCTATCATATACTATTGCTCTGACCATCACTGTTTTCCAAACTATCAGTAATACAAATGTCATTAATACATAAGCAAACAATATAAACAAATATTAATTTTGTGGAACTTCACTATTTGCCACCATTGTGGAACTTCTTCATTCAGCAAGCTGTCCATTTTTAGTGTTGTTCTTATAGAACTAACAGGTCCCCATGACATATCACTTATTTCTGTGCTTTCAGAGAAACTCTTAATGTTAATTGAGGTCTATAAGGACATGCAAGAATAACTGGAAAAAAACAGAACTGGGCTGGACCTTGTTCTTAGGTCAGCTAGAGGAAAGGGCTGCAAGGCATCCTGAAGGAGTAGATAAAGAACTGAGTTCAGAGGCAGGAGATTTGGGTTTGAGTGCTCATATTTCCCACTTATTAGCTATATATCTTTGAGCAAGTAACTTTACTTTTCTTCAAAATAATTTTATTGGATTAGATGACCAATAATGACCCTTCCAACTGTGTGATTCTATGAAGAAAGGAATAAATAAGAGGGAGTTAAGCCAAGAAATATGGTAATAGAACTCGAATCAGAATAGACAATTTCATGCTTCGGGCTTTTCAGGAGAGATGTGATCCAATGAAGCCCTGAAGATCAGGAGTCTAGATCACACTAGGCTTAAAATTTGGCACATGGTCCCCAAAATTTTCCCAAATATTAGTTCTGCAATTGAAATTCTTAAGTACACATTAGGTGTATAAAAATCTCTTCAAATCTTTCATATTTTTCTTTTGACATATTTTCTCATGGCCATTTTCTCAGGTAGTATATAGAGTAGCATAGTCAGGGGAAAGAGTTGATTTCATCTTTCAGAATGATGAGTTTCTGGAGATGGTGAAGTTCAGGAAAGCAGCTGGATAAGAAATGATGGGGAAGATTCTACGATTCTCATCCTTAAATGCGGGAGGGTGAGGGAGGAGCTCCCAGATGTCTACCTCCCACCTCCTTCAACCAGAGAGAGGGAAGTGACTCAGGAATGGGTAGGGCAAGTATACTAGAGCGGTTTGCCATTTCCTTCTCCAGCTCATTTTTACAGATAAGGAAATTGAGGCAAGCAGGGTTAAGTGACTTGCTCAGGGTCACACAGCTACAAAGTGTCTGAAGCCAAATTTGAATTCAGAAAGATGAGTGTTCCAGACTCTAGGCCTAGTGTTCTATCCACTGAACCATCTAGCTGCCCAGCTCTAGTACAGTGGCACCTTATCTCTTGGATAAAATACAAATTTACCTGTTTAGCTTTTAAAAATCTTTTCATAAAAAAAAAAATCTTTTCATAGCCTGGCTCCAATCCGCCTATCCAGGTTCAGTATACATTATTCTCCTTCAAGCATGCTATGGTCCAGACTTGCTGGCTTTCTTGCCTTTGGACAGGATGGCTGATGTGAATGTTTTGATTTTTTCTGGCATATTAGAAAGACCATAGAATTGAAGTCAAGAAAACCTCAGTTCTAGACCTGGCTCTGCCACAATTAAACTGGTGTGTGAACTTTGGTGGCAAGACATCTTAACTCCTTTTGGCCTTAATGTCTTCATCTGTAAAACAAAGAGCAGGAACATTTGATTTATAGTCTCTTCCATTGGTAACCTTTTAGAATTGGTGATATATTTATTTCATTTTTCTCTCCAAAATTATTATAAGCTATTCTCTGAGGATGGAGAAAATGATATTTACACTTTAATTAGACCATTTTCTTTAGGTCAGAACAACTAGTACCCTAGCTTTCCTAGGGGGTTTCAAAATTTTATTTCATCGAATTTGTTAATGTACTTAATATTGTAGTTTTAAACAATTATTATTTCTTCTCGAGAGCCATTTTTGCAGTATTAATTGAAGGTGTAGTGCAGTTATTGTTTCTTAATGTCCCAGGCATTTGTCACAGGGGTTTCTCCCCAAATTTACGGTTTTCACTTGTTATTTTTCCAGTTATTAGGCAATATCTATATTTATTTTAGTGTTATGTCATTAGTAATAGAATTTTAATTTGTAATCTAAGAAGGGCTCTCTGCCTCAGTTAAGAGAGCTACTTTGTCATTTGTGATGGTGAAGTCAATCAAGTCTTAGAGATCTTAGGCTTATATTAAAAAATGAAAAAAAATCTTTTCTTTTATCATGGAAGCATTCCAATTAAATTTAAAACAGTTATTAAATGCCTGTTATTTATAATACCCAGCTAAAAAGGGATTATTTTCTGTCTGGGAATGTTTTCAAGGCACTTGAAGCTTTTAGCTATCAACAGTAGCTTGCAAAAGTGGTAAAGGACTAGCCTTGGAGTTAAGAAGATCCTGGGGTCAAATGTGACCATGGGCAAGTCACTCCAAGTCTCACAGCCCCAGATAACTCCATACGACTTTAGTCAACCAATCATTTATTCTGTGCCTACTATGTGCTAGGTACTGGGAATATAGAAACAAAAATGAAACATATATTTACCCTCAATATGGCTTAACATTTTATAGGGGGAGACATTATTTGCATGCATATGTCCATACAAAATATTATACAGTAATTTACAGGGAGAGGTATGAACAACAGGGGAGTGATTAGACCAGGTATCACAGAGGAGATGCCAAAACTTAACTTCAATTAAATTTTGAAGGAAAATAGAGATTCTAACTGATAAAAGTAAAGAGGTAGTACAATCTAGGAATGGGAGACAGTCATTTCCAAAACACAGAAATGGAATTTCCATACTGAGAGTTCCTTATATTAATGTAATCACAAATTCTTCTAGACCCCTCCCCCAACTACACACACACACACACACACACACACACATATACATACACACATAAGCATGCATACACACACATATGCACACACAAACTTTAAACTAACTCCTTTGACAAATTGAATAGCTGATGTCACTGACCCCTGTTAGTACTATGGAAATTTGGTAGACCTAATGCTATCTATCTATTAGGATGGGAGGGAGGGAAGGAGGGTATGTTTAAATTTATGATGCCTATGGGTAGATACTGATTGAAAATGTGCTGCTGGTTATATGGGAAAAAAATCAATGCCCCTACAGCAACATTTTTAGAATGGCATCTCCCAATCCTTCTGCCACTTCTGAGTGTTTTTGGAGAGAATTTTATTGCTTTAAAAAATCACATTTCGTCTTGCAAATCATGCTTAGAATTTTGGCCACCTGCCATGAATCTAATTTTTAAGCAGTATCTCTCTGAGAGACGGTGTGGCGAATCTTTCATGGGTGAATTGAGCACTCATTCCCAATTGACTTCCTGATGGCAAAAAGGTATTTGGATGACGATCTTCCTATGTTGGCACAGTTTGCCACCTCACTGTAAACGGCCTGCCAAAGAGCACGGTTACTGGCTTCCTTGACAAATGCCCAAGCAGTAGAGAGAAAACAGCAAAGGCGTTCACACAGCCGTCCCTTCACCTCAGCTGACCCTTCATTTTGCCCACAAGAAACAATAGCTAGCAAGACTTTTGTGGTTTAAGGAAGAGATCCTTTTACCTGCATGCCTGCTGAGGGCAAAGATCCATCAGTGGGGACACCGAGGCAAATATGTATCCTACCCAGGGCAGTAACAAAAGGCCAAATACCAGATCTGCAATAGCCTGAGACCTGGGTTGACCTAAGTCTTGATAAGTGATGTCCATTGAACTGAAATTAATCTCATATTCTCTCTCTCTCTCTCTCTCTCTCTCTCTCTCTCTCTCTCTCTCTCTCTCTCTCTCTGTCATAGGACATATGTGAAGACATTTCTGATCACGTCGAACAAATCCACGCCCTCCTAGAAACCGAGTTTTCCCTGAAGCTTCTATCCTACTCTGTCAATGTGATAGTTGACATCCACACAGTCCAGCTCCTCTGGCACCAGCTGCGGGTCTCTGTTCTGGTTCTGAGAGAGCGCATTCTCCAAGGATTACAGGACGCCAATGGAAACTACACCAGGCAGACTGATATTCTGCAAGCCTTCTCTGAAGAGACAACAGAGGTGTGTATGGCCCTTTGATGGGGAGAAGTATTGTTCCCTGTTGGGAAGTGTTTTTAAATTTAATGCCATGAAAGAAACATTTTTTTCCCCAGTTGATTATTATATGTAACTTTGGGCAAACTCCTTATTTTGTTGTGTTGAGTCATTTTAGTTGTCTTTGACTCTTCTTAACCCCATTCTGGGTTTTCTTGGCAAGGATACCAGAGTGGTTTACCATTTCCTTCTCCAGCCCATTTTACAGATGAGGAACTGAGGCAAACAGGGTTAAGTGACTTGCCCGGGGTCACACAGCTAGGAGGTATCTGAGGTTGGATTTGAACTCAGGAAGACAAGTCTCCTGATTCTAAGCCTAGTACTTTATCTACTGTGCCACTTAGCTGCCCTAAATTCCTTATAAACCTTTCTATCTTGATTTCCCTATTCTGCAAAATGGATAGGTGAGGAAAGAGTTTGGTGATTTTAAAGGTGATATAGACATCAGAGAGGTAGCCTAGGCTACTCGATCGAGAACCCAGCCTTGGAGTCAAAATGACCTGTGTTCAAGTCCTGTTTCTGACATATACACAAACTATGTGACAGTGGGCAACTCAGGGCCCTAGGTGACTTTCTAAGGCTATAAATTACAGACAAGTTGGCAATCTGTACTAGTGGAGGGAATTTCAACCTTAGCAATCTTTTATCCAGATGAAATTTAGAAAAATGATGAAAAATAAGTTAATTATCATAAAGGATTTTGAAATCTAGGTGAAAAGTGATAGATTTTGTGTGTATTTGTGTGTGTGTGTGTGAGTGTGTGTATTCACACACATATAGCATTAGTAGTAGGAACTAAAGTTCCATATTTATGGAAAATTCTTCAGTAAATGTATATTGTTTTGGTTGCTTTGTGGCAAAAGGCATAGCCCAGAGGATACTTTAGCAACTGTGGGGTGTGTGTGTGTGTGTGTGTGTGTGTGTATGTGTGTATGTGTGTATGTACATATATATGTGTGTATTTGGCAGCTAAGCATGTTAGATACCTACATCCAATGGGGGTGGGGTGGGGAAGTAAGGTTTAAAGAATACATAGTCCTCTTTGGAATTTTTGGTTTAGTAAGAGAATAAGAAATAAATCCAGGTAGCTTTAATACACAATATTACATGACAAATGCAGTAGAGAAATGAAAAGCCAAGAGCTAAGTGATATCTAAGGAGGTGGTTGTTCCTGATGAATACCAGGGAAGGTTTTGAGGAGGGAATGGCATTTGAGTTGGGTTTTGAAGCATAGCTTAAAATTCACAAGATGAGAGAAGAAGAGGTGGGACAGTCCTCATCTAAGCAATAGTATAAGCAAAGTCATGGAGACAGGAAAGAGCATAGTATATTCCAAGGCTAGGGAATAGTCCATGTCGTTTGTCTAAAGGGTAGAGTACACAGAGGAGACTAATATGGTGTAATGGGGATGCTATCTCTTCTCTCAAATTATAATGTATGTATTTAGGTGTTTAATATTCCCATAGTAGAATATAAGTTCCTTGAGGGAAAGGGCTATTTTATCTTTTCATCCCCAGCACCTAGCATAATGCCTTGTATGTAGCTTACTAAATGCTTGTATTGGATAGACCACAGATAGAGAGGTTGGGGGGCTATAGGTTGTTGAGGTCTTGCAATGCCAGGCAGAGGTGGATAGAGCAGTCTATGTAGTTGAATTGCTCAGTTATAGGGTTGATAGAGGAAAATAAGGCCAGATAATATGATGGATTGGAGGAACATGGGAGGAGAGATGAAATAAAAATCATGGTGAGGATGAAGGATTGGTTTAGGAGGTATGAGGTGAGGTGATAGGTGGAAGAATAGGAGATTATGATCACAAAAGGATATTTCAGAATTCACAATCATGAAGGTGGCATAATTATGAGTAATGGTGAAATCTATTATGTGACCATTCCTGTAGGTGTCCAAGGTTGATTGAAAATGTAGATCATGAGTATTGAAGATGATAAACTGGAAGGTCAAGGAACATCCACAAATATATTGAAATATCCTCCAATATTGTATTTGTCCTTCATTTTCAAAGACGACCATGACATCAGGAAAATGATGACATGACTTGCAGTTGATTTTGATTTGGGTGAGGGAGGGCTGTGCAAGGTCACCAGCCTCACTTTGTCCTCCAGAGCCCTCTGGGTCCAATGGCCTGATATTCACCAAGGTGACTGGAGATGGCCCAGGTTGCATTGGGAGACCCTGGCCCTTTTAGGCTTAGGCCTTTTCAGGTTCTCACTTTGAGTGAGCTAACAGCCATTCAGTGAATAGGCCTCTTTAAGAAGTGAGTCCCTTTAATTAGAAAAAAGAAAAAAAAACAAATGGGGAGGGGAAGACCCTCAAGGTTGCTATTCAAAAGAGAAACAGTTACCATTGACATTCACTCGGAGACAGGAGGGCCCAAAATATAGCCATTAAGTGGAGCTTGGGCAGGGACCTATTGTGGTGCAATCTATGAGCTTCAGAGTGAAATGGGGAAGGAAGGAAGGAAGGAAGGAAGGAAGGAAGGAAGGAAGGAAGGAAGGAAGGAAGGAAGGAAGGAAGGAAGGAAGGAAGGAAGGAAGGAAGGAAGGAAGGAAGGAAGGAAGGAAGGAAGGAAGGGAGGGAGGGAGGGAGGGAGGGAAGAAAAAGAAAAGAAAGATAGGAAGGTAGGAATCCAAATGATAGGATTGAGCTAGAAGGCAATATAGCAGCTAGGGGGCTCAGTGGATAGAGTGCTGGGCCTAAAGTCAGGAAGACTTGAGTTCAAATGTGACCTCAGACACTCACTAGCTGTGTGACCCTGGGAAAGTCACTTAACCTCTGTTTGCCTCAGTTTTCTCATCTGTGAAAATGAGCTGGAAAAGGAAATGGCAGACTATTCCAGTATCTTTTTTGAGAAAACCCCATACAAAGTCACAAAAAGTAAAAAACGACTGAACACCAACAAAGAAGTCAGTCAGAATGTAGCACAGTAGTAGGCTGATTGTAAAGTAAGATTATTTGAATGTGAAGATATAGACATATATACACACATATGCACCTATGTATCTATACACACGTATGTATTACATAGGTGTGTATATACATGTCAACGTGCAGCTCTTACATTAATCCTTGTCAAATTATAATTGTCTTTGATATTATGCTTTCTCCATTGTTTTTGTGTTATCTATGCCTCATCTGCCCTCCATCGGTGTACACAACAGTGAGTAGACTGTTAAGTAGTGCAGGTCACTGAATGAATGATTAATATGAGACAAAGTGCAGCTCCTTGAGTTCTTTGTCTTCTGTTTGCTCTAAGTCAATCATACCTGTCACCACACTAAAATTAGGGGAAATAAGGGAGGAAATTGGGATGAAACATTCAACCAAGTCTAAATAAATTCAGCTGGCAAAGATTTGCAGACAAATGAAGGAAGAAATGGAATAAAACTTGCTGTCAAACAAGAATAGTTAACATGCATGATTTAGTTTGGAATAGTGGGACCTGAGAACCCCAGAAAAAGAAAGAATACATTATTTAGGCATATATGGATTGTTTTAGAACATCAAAGTTCTTTTGTTTAGTGAAGTACTTTTCTCCTTGCATTAAATTATATATTTGGGCCTGAAATTGTAGATGTATATCATCTCTCTGCCAAAAAATGTACATAATTTAAAAAAATATATTTTCTCTGTTGTGGTGTCAGGCACATAGCTATCAGACAAATGCTTAAAAAAACCCTTTTAAATGAGAAATGGTCATTGTGCAGCAGAACTGAATGCATTCCACTGACAGTTAACATTTAAAAATTAATACACACCAGCATGATTAAATGTAAAATGTGTACTGTAATTAGGACTTGTTTCTCTCCAGCAGCTATCTCTTTCATCTATGAGTTCAGCAACACTACTGAAATGTAAATATTGTATATACTCAAATATTTCTTCCACAAAATGCTTTGCTCTCCAGGAAGCTCCAACTGTTCCATGTAAAATAATTAATAATTATGAAGGCTTTTTGATTTTCACACAAAAGTTATGAACATTTATTGGTTCTTTGCTTGCAGACCTTATTTTCTTGAGGCATTCATTCATTTGTTTTCTGTTAACAATTATTTTATGATTTAATATTTTAGTTTTCAATATTGATTTCCACAAGATTTTGAGTTACAAATTTTCTCCCCATTTCTACCCTCCTCCCCACTCCAAGATGGCATAAATTCTGGTTGCCCCATTCCCCAGTCAGCCCTCCCTAATGTCACCCCGCTCCCCACCCCATCCACTTTTCCCTTACTTTCTTGTAGGGCAAGATAAATTTCTATGCCCCATTGCCTCTATATCTTATTTCTGGTTGCATGCAGAAAATTTTTTTTTGAACATCTGCTTTTAAAACTTTGAGTTCCAAATTCTCTCCCTTCTTCCCTCTCCACCCACCCTCCCTAAGAAGGCAAGCAATACAACGCAGGCCACATGTGTATCATTATGCAAAACCCTTCCACAATACTCATGTTGTGAAAGACCAACTATATTTTCCTCTTTCCTATTCTATCCCTCTTTATTCAATTTTCTCCCTTGACCCTGTCCTTATTCAAAAGTGCTTGCTTTTGATTACCTCTTCCCCCTATCTGCCCACCCTTCTATTGTCCTCTCTTTTTTTTTTATCTCTTTCCTCCTTCTTTCCTGTGGGGTAAGATACCCAATTGAGTGTGTATGTTATTCCCTCCTCAGGTCAAATCCAATGAGAGCAAGCTTCACTCCTGCCCCCTCACCTGCCCCCTCTTTCCTTCTAACAAACTGCTTTTTCTTGCCACTTTTGTGTGAGATAATTTACCCCATTCTATCTCTCCCTTTCTCCCTCTCTCAATATATTCCTCTTTGATTTTATTCTTTTAGATATCATCCTTTCATATTAAACTCACCCTGTGACCTTTGTCTATATACATATATATGTGTATGTATCTCTCTCTCTCTCTCTCTCTCTATCTCTCTATCTACCTATCTGTCTATGTATATTACTTTCACCTACCCTAATGCTGAGGTCTCCTGAATTATACACATCATCTTTCCATGTAGGAATGTAAACAAAACAGTTCAGCTTTAGTAAGTCCCTTGTGATTTCTCTTCCTTGTTTACCTTTTCATGCTTCCATTGATTCTTGTATGTGAAAGTCAAATTTTTTATTCTGTTCTGGTATTTTCATTGAGAAAGCTTGAAAGTCCTCTATTTTATTCAAAATCCACATTTTGCCTTGGAGCATTGTACTCAGTTTTGCTGGGTAGGTGATTCTTGGTTTTAATCCTAGCTCCATTGACCCCCAGGATATCATATTCCAAGCCCTTCGATCCCTTAATGTAGAAGCTGCTAGATCTTGTGTTATCCTGATTGTGTTTCCACAATATTCACATTGTTTCTTTCTGGCTGCTTGTAGTATTTTCTCCTTGATCTGGGAGTTCTTGAATTTGGTGTCAGTGTTCCTAGGAGTTTTCTTTTTGGAATCTTTTCAAGGAGGCAATCAGTGGATTCTTTCAATTTCTATTTTACCCTCTGGCTCTAGAATATCAGGGCAGTTTTCCTTGATAATTTTTTGAAAGATGATATCTAGGTTTTTTTTTTTTTTGGATCATGGCTTTCAGGTAGTCCAATAATTTTTAAATTATCTCTCCTGGATCTATTCTCTAGGTCAGTGGTTGTTCCAGTGAGATATTTCACATTGTCTTCCATTTTTTCATTCTTTTGGTTCTATTTTATAATTTCTTGATTTTTCATAAAGTCGCTAGCTTCTATTTGCTCCAGTCTATTTTTTTAATTTAATATATTTAGTTTTCAGCATTGATTTTCACAAGAGTTTGAATTACAAATATTCTCCCAATTTCTACCCTCCCCCCACTCCAAGATGGCGTATATTCTGGTTGCCCTGTTCCCCAGTCTGCCCTCCCTTCTGTCACCCCACTCCCCTTCCATCCCCTTTTCCCTTCCTTTCTTGTAGGGCAAGATAAATTTCTACACCCCATTGCCTGTGTATCTTATTTTCTAGTTGCATGCAAAAAACTTTTTTTATTTGTTTTCAAACATCTGTTTTTAAAACTTCGAGTTCCAAATTCTCTCCCCTCTTCGCTTCCTACCCACCCTCCCTCCCTAAGAAGTCAAGCAATTCAACATGGGCCACATGCGTATCATTATGTATAACCCTTCCACAATACTCATGTTGTGAAAGGCTAACTATATTTTGCTTCT
>JAQQSZ010015439.1:0-11275 GCA_028646595.1 Phalanger gymnotis | reverse complement strand
ATAAATATTTACTGAATGAACAAATAAATAAGTGATTAGTCTATTCAAAATGGTCCACAATGGGGTGGACTCTTCTGTCAGGATTAAGAAATGCCATATCAGGGACAGCTCCATAAGCCATGCAGCACAAGATTCTGGATGGAGTAATATAGAGACAGCTGAATTACATATACTAAGTGTTCTTCTTGCATCTTCCATCACAGAACCTTATCAGTCTTTCTCAACTGTAGTCTAACTGTGCCACCCGGTCTATAAGAATTTGAAATTACCAGCTGTAGTTTTAGACTAGAGCCTGTGAATAATGGCGACATGTGTGGGTGTGCATGTGAGTTTCCAAAATAAATCTAATAACGAAATGATAGGCGTGAGCAGAGAACACAAGCAGAGACGACATCTCAGCCTAGCCATGTACCCAGCGCATAATAAAGCAGCCATTAAATGACCAAGTAGAGGGGGTTTAAAATTGCAAAGCCTGATACTGCCCCCTTTCCCTCCAATATCAGATGCTACCATAGGAAGGTGAACCATGTAGACCGGGGTCCAAAGAAGGCCCCATATCCAGTAACTCCAGGGCAGCTTTCTGTTGCTAGTGAGACACATCAGACCTTCCACGTTACTATTTAGCCTAGTCTAATTTTCTCATCTATTTCTTTCTTTTCCGCTAACATTTTTCTATTCAACTTTATATGATTTTTAGCTTTAGGCCCTTAGAAAGTTACTAATTGGTTATTTCCTAACTCATCACCTCTCCGTTCTTTAAATGTAGCTGTTTCCTGGTACCTTGATAATTATATTCATTCATTCATTCGGAGGCCATGTGAGTGTGGTGGAAAAGGCACTTGTGATTGGGGCAGGGGGTGTTGTGTGTGGGGTGTGCAGATTAACAGCACCTGAGTGATCTTGAGCAAGATATATCACTCTTCTGTACCTTGGCTTCCTCGTTGGTAAAATGCATCACAAACACTATGCAAGGCATTGTTGTAAGAGCAAGGAGGAGACAGAGACAAACAGTGAGTCTCGGTTCAATCATTATCAGTCGTGTCCAACTCTTTGTGACTCCATTTGGGATTTTCTTGACAAAGATACTGGAGTGGTGTGCCAGCTCATTTTACAGATGAGGAAACTGAAGCAAACAGGATTAAGAGACTTGCCCAGGGTCACGCAGCTAGTAAGTATCTGAGGTGGGATTGAAATCAGGTCCTCCAGACTCCAGGGCCATTACTCTATCCACTGTGCCACCTAACTGAATAATTCCTCAAGAAATTAGCAATCTAGGGATTCACAGGATTATCAATACAGAATGAACTTCCAAAGCCATCTAGTCTTTCACTCAGTAAAATTTAAGGTCTTTGGGGGGGGGGGGGGAAGGGTGGCTGTTTTGTTTTTGTCATTGTATCCCTGGCATGTAGCAGAGTTCCTAGAACAGAGAAGGTGGTTAATTAAAACTCCTTGAATGGCATTATATAGAAGCAGCCAGAATATATGCATTATATATGTGTGTGTGTATATATATATATATATACACACCCACATATGTATACATGAATATATACATATGCATATAAACACATACCCATATACATACATTCATACACTTATGTTTACTGTGAATACAAGAGAATTTTTTTTTTGTTTTTGCCAAGCAAAGGATCCTTGGAAGCAATGCCAGTTCTCACTTGTATTAAAATCCATTATCTTAGCACTGAGAAGAGACAATTTTGCCACACAATCCCAAACTGAGTTGCTTATTGCATAGGCTCAAGTTGTGGAAGTGAAAAGGTGGAAATAACATACAACACATGTTTTATGCTCTGCCTGTTTCCTACCAGCTGGGTCCCAAAGCTCCCTTTTATTCTGATAATATAACAAAATCATACTCATTCAGACCAACCAGAGAGGGACTGAGACAAGCTCCCTTTGAATGATTGCAAAACCTATGTTGTAGACTGTTTTCCAAAAAAAATACAATTTGTTACTTCCAAAAATATAAAGTAATTTGAACTAAGTCAACAAAGTATTGCCTAGTAGAAGAGCCATATTATAGTAAGGGAATTGTTTTGCTGAGACAAGAATGTTTGTCTCAGAAGAAGGTTTGTAGCGATCTTATTTGAATGAACAGACGCTTGTAACGTGCTTGCAAATAAGGTATATCCTCGAAGCATCCCCTCTTCTCCCCCAGTCTGCTTCCCAGCATTCTTTGCTGTTAGTTCACTGACAGAGTTTTTGCTGTGATTCGATATAGGAAGCCCATGTTTGATTCTCGAACAACACATTTAAATAAGGAGGTAGTTTGAGGGGAAGGTGATAGGCCAAGACTCAGAAAACCATGATTTTGCTCCTTCCTCAGCAACTAAAGGTGCTGTGAGATTTTGAGCAGGTCATTGAACTTCTGAGTTCTGTTATCTATAAAATGACACCATACTTAGCATCCCTGCCTGCCTCCTCCCCAATTCAGCCTCACCCTTGGGAGCTCCACAGATGTGCCATTATAAGGTAAGAGAAACATCCCCAGGCCAGTTTAGTGAGTCAGTCAACAAACAAGGCAAAAATAGTCCCTGTCCTCAAGGAGCTCACATCGTAATGGAGGAAACAACATGGAAATAACTTGGTATATTCCAGATATATCCATTGTAAATAGAAGGTAATTGCAGAGGCACTCACAGCTGGGAAAGACCAGAAAAAGCCTCCTGCTAAAAATGGGATTTGAGCTGATCTTAGTGGAAACCAAGGAATCTAAGAAGCAGAGGTAAAGAGGGAGAGCATTCCTAGTATGGAAGATAGCCAGGACAAAGGCAGAGCGTTGAGCAAGAACAGCTAGTAAGCCTAGCACATGTGAATGGAGAGTATAGGGTAAGAAGATGGGAAAGATAGAAAGGAGCCAGATTATGAAGAGCTTTAAATTCCAAGTAAAGGCCTTTATATTGGATCTTGAAGGTAACAAGGAGCAGCCGGAGTTCATTAAATGGGGTAACATGGCGAAATGAGGAAAATCATCTTGGTAGAAAAAGAGAGGAGGGATTGGAATGGGGAAAGACCTGAGGCGCAGAGACCAACCAGAAAGCTATTGCAGTAGTTCAGTTGAGAGGCGATGAGGGCCTTAATTAGAGTGGTGGCTTTGTGAGTGGAGAGAAGGCACATATGAGAGATGTTGGGAAGGTGTAAATGATAAGATTTGGCAATGGATTGGATGTGGGATGAGTTATGGTGAGAAGCTGAGGGTGAAGCTTGGGGTTTGGAGCCTTGGGGCCTTCATCAGTCATAAGAAAGTTCAGAAGATAAAAGGATTTGAGCAGGGCGGAGAATGATGAATTATGATGAATTAAGCGTGTTGAGTTTGAGAAGCCAATGGGACACCTCGTCTAAGATATCCAAAAAGTAGTTGGTGTTTGAGTACTCTATCTCAAGAACAAGACTAGATCTAGCTCAATATATAAACCTGGAATTCACCTGCATAGAGATGATAATTGAATCTGTAAGAGCTAATGAGATCGAGTTGAAATAGTATGATGGGAGAAGAGGAGAACCCAGACCTCCTACCTTTCCAGCTTTCTTACACTACTCCCTGATACCTACTCTTAGGTTATAACCATGGAGAACATCCATGGTTAGTGCATATGACACGGATGAAGAACTAGCAAAAAAGACAGGCATGGATAGAACCAAGAGCGGTGACATAAATACTCAGAAAGAGAAAAGTATTCAGGAGGAGGAAGCAGTCAACAGTGTCAAATGTTGTAAAAAGAGTCCAAAAGGTCATTAGGTCTGACCATTAAGAGATCGCTGTTAACTTGAAGAGAGCAGTTTCAATTGAAGAATGAGGTTCAAAGCTAGATTGCATTTACTCACAAACAGAAGGAGATTATAGCTAGTGTGGATGACAAGATCAAATAAGGGCAAAAATGGGTGTGTTTGTAGGCAGCAGGGGAAGAACCAGTAGAGAGGAAAAGATTAAAGGTTTGCGAATGAAGCTGACACTAGAAGTAAGCTTCTAGAGAAAGTAGGAAGGGATGGGGATCAAGGACTGATCTCGGTAAGAAAAAAGGCCACCTTACCGAGGAAGCTATCTAAGGGATGTGAGATGAGGAGAGGAGAGAACTCTAAGATAGACAGACAGATAGATAGACAGGTGGGCAGACAGACGGACGGACACACAGACAGATAGAGATATCACCTCAGTGGGGTTTTTTCAGTGAAATATGAGACAAGATCCTCAGTTGAGAGGATGATAGAAGTGATTTGGGAGACTTGAGAAGGGATGAGAAGGTTTGAAACAGCTGCTGTGGAGAGTGAGATAATGAAGCAATTAAGGAGAAGTAAAAATGATTGCCTTATTGTACTGAGAGCCCAGTTGAAATTAGGTAACCTAAATTTGTAGTCAGCACGGTTTTATTATTTCCTGTAGCTCTGTCCAGCAATACATAAATGAGAAAGAAGATGGATGGTGGGAGCGATCCACGGTTAAGGTCTGGTAAAGCATCATCAGTAATAGAATAGTTGGATGAGGACTTCAAATGTAGAAAGAGCATAGAACTGAGTTGAAGGGGCAGCTAGGTGGCGCAGTGAGTAGAGCACCGGCCCTGGAGTCAGAAGGACCTGAGTTCAAATCCAGCCTCAGACACTTGACATACTTACTAGCTGTGTGACCTTGGGCGAGTCACTTAACCCCAATTGCCTTGCCTTCTCCCCTCAAAAAAAAAAAAAAGAACTGAGTTGGTTTGCCAAAGGGTCAAGATAAGAAGGAAGAATCGTGTAGGAAGGATGGCAGTTGCTTCCACTCCCCTGCTCCTGTACCTAGCTGCATGTTGGTGACAGTTGGCCAGTAGTTGTTGATGGTGTTGAGGAAGGTATGGTTCTTTTCTCCACAATGTTTTTTCTCTTCAGTAGTGTCTGGGGAAATACTGCTGTTCCCAAGGCTCTTGGGTCTGGGGTCCTGACACCTAGTTGTCACTTAATAAAGGTGTGTTGATTGGTTGCTTATGCAGTTTTCTATTTAATCCCATGCAACATAATTACTAAGTGCCCACTATGTGCAAGGCCTTGTACTGTAGAGGCTGTAGATATAGAGAAGGTCCCAGTCCCCGTGGAGTTTATAGAGAGATGAGATATGGTATAGCCCAACCAGTTGAATCTGAACAGAAACATAATTGAGTTTATTACAATCACTGAAGCCAAGTCAAAACTAATGGACTTGGGCAAACAATTAGAGGTCTTGTTGTTCATTCCCCCAACAGTCCTCCTCATGATTGGTGGGTCCCACTCTGCTAGCTAATTTGTAGATGCTGCTGATGCAAAAACTTCAGGGGAGTCAAAACATATGCTCCCTCTCTAATCCCTCTTTTTCCTTAGGATGGATACAAGTTTGCATTCATCCAGACCCTTCCCCACCACCATCCCACCTGAAAAGAAAACCTTCCCATGGCCCCCAACTACAATACAGGGAAACTATGACCATGCCCTTTCCTTAGTACAAGTGTAATATTACAAGTGTGCATTAAGCTTTAAGGTTATTATACTATATTTTTGGGTAGTCAACCTCCCAGGGGCCTCTGAAACCCAACTTAGCCTTATCTCTTCTTAGCACTAACCACAACTCAAGGCTTCTACCATCACCCTTCTCTCCTTTATTGCCTATTTATTCTCCCTGTCTGGGGAAGTCCCAGATAACCATTCATCCTTAGAATGTTGCCATGCTCCTTGCTAAGAAAGGAGTGGAGATAGGAGGGAGAAACAGTCTTTCCAACTTTTCCCTGAAGTCACAAAGTGTCTTATCAAATCTAAGCCTGTTCTTTCTCAGGCTTGACTCATTTATGCACCCACCAATATTTAATACATCATTCTAACAAGAATTTATATGTCAATGGGTCTATGATCTCATTGATGACAGTATTCCCATCATCAGTTTGGCTTGTAGTCTGTCCTCATCCTGTGCAATTTCTTCCTTTTCCCTCCTATAAATTCTCCATAGAATATCTCCCCTAACCCTTGGAAGGCTTCCATTAGGTTTTTTACTAATTCATGGATCCACTTCAGAGCTTGGGCTCTCCATCACTTATTCTTTGCTCTGAATGTGTGACCAGCCTACCTCTTTTTCTGACCATACATTTCCTGGCAAAACAGCCTTTGTCCTTTGGGTCCTTTAGAGGCACAGTAATGTAGTGAGGCAGCTGGTTGGCACAGTAGATAGAGCACCAGGCCTGAAGTCAGGAAGATCTGAGTTCAAATATGGCCTCAGACACTTACTAGTCTCATCTGTTACCTCATCTGTAAAATGAGCTGCAGAAGGAAATGGCAAACCAGTCTCGTATCTTTGCCAAGAAGACCCTAAATGGAGTCACAAAGAGTCAGGCACGATTGAAACAGCTAAACCACAACAAATAACCTACAGACCTACCAAAGAAAATGTCATTTTTTTAAGAGTCTTTACAAATGATGTACATTTGATTGATATAGAGAATTAGAGGTGACTCATTGGATCATATATATGGAATTGGAAAGAACCTCAGACATCATCGAGTTCAACCCCTCTCACTTGGTAGAGAGGAAACTGAGGTCCAGAGAAGTTGCTTGCCCAAGGTGACGTAGCAAGCAAGTGGAAGAGGCAGGACTTAAACCCAAGTCCAACTAGTGCTCTTTCCTCCATTCCATGCGACCTCTCAGGAGAGACTTCATGAAAGAGATGAGATTTGAAGTAAATGTCAGATACCTTGACTTCCGACATAGGTTTGACTAGAATCAGGAGGGGTTCAGTAGGCATTTTTAAAGATGCAGCCACCGCTGGCCTTGTTATTGCTACTCAAGCCTTTGCTGTGTTCTATGCCTGAGACCCTAAGCCACTTATGGTGCAGATCACTTTACAACAGCTCTTCCTAGAGACATACACCTCAAAAGAGGACACAGACACAGAGAAAAAAGACACCCATATAAGCAGGCTCTCCAGACTTCTCCTCCTTTGCCACCCAGGAGTCTCACCTGGCCTCTGTATCATCCTCTCATTAACATAAGAAGCTGTGGAGTACAACAGCTTTCAGCCAGCCATTAACACTTATTAAGCACCTATTATGTAACAGGCAGGAAATAAAGAGATGGCTGACCTGGACTCCCTCTTTAAATGGAGATTCTGGAAGGAAAGGATTCTTCTCTAGCCAGAGGGAGGGAAGGGGGCCCAAGGACCGAGGGTACAGGTGATGGTTCCCAGGACTGAAGTGATCTTGCAGGATCACCAGCCTGGAAACACAGACTACCTCTGCTCTTATAAATGTCTGCCACCAGCAGCCTCTAAAGGAAGGAGAGAATGGTGCCCTCTGAAGGGTTATTAGCAATAGCTGTTGCCTTTCTGCTCCACAGATTAACTACCCTACCTTGTTAATTGTGGCAGCACTGGGTTCTGAAGGATAAGATAGGAGAAAGGAAGGTATTCCTCAGAGCAAATACAGAGAGATGGAAAAGGACGAAACCTATTCAGGGAACATTAAGTAGACATTTGGTTGGAGTGGAATGTTCAGAATTGAACATTGGAGATGAGGCTTAAAAGAAAGGTGGGTGTCAAGTTCTGCAGGGCTTTGAATGCCAAACTAAGGATTTCGAATGACTTTTTGAGCAATGCAGTGACTACGAAAGAAGGTTGGTCTAGTGTTGGTGTGCAGAAGAATTGTGTGGGGAAAGACTGGAGGCAGAAAACAATGAGAAGGCCACGGTCCAGGTGTAGTGATAAGGGCCTGAACTAGAGTGATGACAGAAGACACATTACAGAGGAAGAACTGATAAGATTGATTACATATGATGAGAAGAGAAAGAGACAAAGATGACTCCAGGTTTTGAACCTGGCTGACTGGAAGACTCATAGAATTAACAGAAATAGGATATAATAAAAAAAATCAGAAGTGCAGATGAGCTAGAAGAGAAGGGAGAGGAAGAGAAGGAGTTTGGTTTAGATGGGTTGAGTTTGAGGTAATAGCAGGATATCCAAGTGGACAGGAACTTGTGAGAGATGTCAAGGCTAAAGCTTGACTAGTTTTCTCTTTAAAAAAAATTCTTAATTTTTCCTTCTGTCTTTCGTTTCTACGTCACCTTCATATTCAACTGTATAATCTCACCCTCTTTACCACCCAATCAGTCACCACCTGTAATAAATAATCAGAATAAAGTAGGGAGAAAAGCTGTTCAGTAAAACCAACCAACACATCAACCGAGTCTGACAGTATATGCAGAGTACCATACTTGGTCTCCCACCTATGTAACTGAAGGGAAAGAAATGCATTCTTTCTGTTTTCTCTGAAGCCATGTTGAATACCTGTTCTGTTCAGTAGTTTGTAATGACCAAGAGATAAAGTAAACGCTATATTCAGTACTGTTGACCTTTGGGTTGGGTTCTCATCCCCTCCTGCCTTGAAAAGGAGAAGTAGAGGTCAGGTATTACTACAAGTTAGATCACAACATTATTAAAAGTCCTTTGGCGACTTGAACTTACCAAATGCCTACAAATAGCTAGCCCTTGTTTGTCTAGTAGATTCAACATCTTAAGAGTATGTGGTGACTTGAGCTGAGAGAAATGTGATAAACCTCCAAAAGTCATGTCGCTTCTTGTTCAAAAATCTTCGTTGGTTCTAAGCAAGGTTCAAAGCCCTTTGCCTAGCATTCAAAACTCTTCGAAATTTGATGTGACCCAATTACGAGAGAGAGTGAACAGAGAGGAGAGGAAGGGGGAGAGGGGGGAGGGAGAGAGAGAGAGAGAGAGAGAAAGATCTTCATTACCTTAGTTTCCCAAATTGTTTTAATGTAGTGGATTCTTTGTCTTTAATGTAGCCGAAGAGAGTGGCTTCATTATCAAATGACATCAGTGAAGGGAAAACTCCAAAGGAGTTCCATCAGGTCGTTCCTTCCGGGTTTTGTAGGCCCTGTCTGGCTTTCAGATTTCTCCTGTGCCTGCCCTGGTTCAGAGCTATTTCATTGGAATACCCTAGCTTTAGCTTGTGTTCTTCTTTTGCAGTTTTTGAGGAGCCAGAAGATCCAAGCAACAGGTCGTTTTTTTCTGAAATCATCTCTTCAATTTCTGATGTGAAGTTCAGTCATAGCGGAAGGTACATTATGACCAGGGATTATCTGACCGTCAAAGTCTGGGACCTCAACATGGAAAATCGGCCCATTGAGACTTACCAGGTACAGTACTAACTAGGTCAATCACTCGGGGGTCAGATGAGCCCTCGCTAGCTATATAGCTCATGATGCAAGAGAAGTATAACATATAGTCCTGGTCCTCAAGGACCTTACACAATCTAAACTTCCATTGCCTCCTACTTGTTCTATGTGTCTAAGGCCATGTGTAATTAACTGCTATATTATATGGACCTCCTATAATACCTGAGGATTTCCTAAAGGGCCGCTACAGGAGCTAAGGGTGGTCTCATGGAGGAAGGTGGGTATTGGCTTGAACTTGGTGGGATTTGAGGGGGTGGGAAGGCATTCTAGGAAGGGCACTGAAGGTAAGTAAAGGTGCAGAGGAGAGATGGGCATGGTGTATGCCCTGATGTTTAGAACCAGAGGAATTTTCAGAGTCTTATGAACTAGGTAGAAAAGATATAGAAAAAAATGTATAAGAGAAATTGGAAAGAGACAGAAACATGAAACAATAAGGAATAAAGCAAGGTAAAATACACACACACACACACACACAGGCCTAGAAGTCAGCCATATTCTACTTAACATTTGCTTTGCTACTAGAGACAATAGGGTCATCGAGGATGGAGCACAATTCAAATTTTTCCATCTTCTTCATACTAATGTGCATTAAAGAGCTCTCTAAGTGAAGCTCAGTTCAGGGAAAGAAATGCCAAGTGCCCCTTAGGAACAAGCCCAGGACAGCGCCCAGCAGTTCTTAGGCTCCATGATTGCAGGAGAGGGCAGGGAAGCCAAACAATTCATTATAGATACAAGCAAATGTAATCCTATGGCACTAGAGACATCTCCACAGGCTTAATAATTTGATATTATAGCCACATTAATGAACTAAATAGAATAGATGAAGGATAATCCTACAAGAGAACTGGGAGTGACATCTAAGAAAAGAAACACCGAACAACAAAAGAAGCCAGAGTTAGCAGGAAGTATGATATAGCAGAGAGAGGACTAGACTGTAGGTCTTCAGACCTGGGTTCAGATTTTTTCTCAGAAACTTAAGCTGTATGATGGTGGGCAAGTCACTTAACCACTCAGACCCAGTTTTTCATCAATAAAAATGAGGGGGTGATCTAGATCAGTGGTGTCAAACTCAGAATAGAAATGGAGCCTGCTAGACTATACGTAAAGATCCCTGGGTGACATGTTAATTTAAAAAGGTAATGTTATCTATGTTTGTATTTTATTTTTATTTATTTTATTAAATAGTTCCCAATTACATTTTAATCTAGTCCTGGCTACGCTGAGGAGTATTGTAGGGCACATTTAGGCTGCATGTTTGATACTTCTGGCCTCTAAAGTTTTTTCAGATCTGTGACACTGTGAGGGTTAAAAGGCAGTATGGAGTAATAGATAAGTGCTATGTTTATAATCAGGAAGACCTTGATTTAAATCACTTGCTAGCTCTCTGACCATGGGAAAGTCACTTAACTAACCTGTGGGCCTCAGTTTCTTCATCAATAAAATGAGAGAATTGGCTCAGATGGCCTTGAATGTCCTTCCAGCTTTAATTCTTTGATCATATGAGCCTAACCTGACAAACATCTCTTCAGTGGGGCAGTGCAGTCACTGTCCCAAGCAACCTCCCAACCACATTGCTGTCATGGCATTGGTTCACTCACAAGGCCACCTTCCTCCCTCAGTCCTGCTGAAAATATGCCTGCCTAGTTATAGCCAGACGGCCTGGAGCCAGAACAGCCATAGGCACTGCCCTCCATCCTTCCTAGTACATAGGGAAGCAGAGAGAAGATGAGCCATGTCTCAACCCCACTGACAGTGGGTCTTCAAGTCTCTCTTTCACTGGGTCACTTTGACTAGTGCTAAGGCTGTGAGGGAGGGACTTGGCCATTTTCCTCCACTCCATGGGGGAGGAAATGAGAAGCTGAGTGTGTTCCCCAGCCAGCAAACTGTAGAGACAGCTTGTGCCCTAGGGCACAGGTTCAGAGTGTGCCATGTGCTCAACAGGGCTTGACCTTTAATTGCTCTGATTCTATTTTATACAAAACTAATCTGAAAGGGAAAAGGGAAAATCAGTGAACCTGCTCTCAAGTGTTCCGTGGTGGTTTTGTGTTAGCCTTTTCTCCCCTGTGTAACAGGCAGTAGA
>JAQQSZ010015438.1:0-11275 GCA_028646595.1 Phalanger gymnotis | reverse complement strand
CAACTTGTTTATACATAATTGTTTGTGTGTGTTGTTTCTTCCATTAGACTCCTTGAAAACACAGACTGTCTTTTGCCTTTCTCTAAAAACTTAGCATTAACCTAGGGTCCAGCACATATATGGCATTTAATAAATGCTTATTGATTTGACTTACTGATTTTCAATTATGTTTGTGTTCTGTTTGGAGCTGGTGTTTAACAGTTTGCAAGTATAAGTATATATGCAATGAATTTATAGAATTAGAAGAGGTAGGGAGGTAACACTAGGAGACAGTATTTACTCACGTACAAATGGAAAGAAAGTTTCTAAACATTTTTGTGAATCAGAATGAAAATGAAGAAGTGGTATTCTTTAGCTAGATCTGTTTAGTTTCATAGTCAAAATAAAGTGAAGTTAATGAGAAAATGGGGGAAAGTCAAGTAACTTTGTTTAATTTTGCATTGCTTACAAATATTGTATTATTTTCATCTTCTACCATGTCCATAGGTAAGAAGGAAAAAAAAAAGAAAAGGTCGTTTGATTTAGAAAACAACAAATCTTGGCCTTTGGTTCCTAAGTTCTTGGGCCAACCTAGGGTGGCCAAGTTTGAGGATTTTACGAAGTAAAAGCTTGTCCTTTTCTTATTAGGGAACGTGGTAGAAGTAGATGTGGGCTCTATTCAATACTGCCATGTCATAATTATATGTTTTATGTGAGAAACTGGAAGACCCTAGGCTGGCAAGAACATTTTAAGAATATTCACAGGTGTTAAACTTAGGAATATATGAATAGAAACATTCAAAGAAGGTCTCTAAATCTTAGACATAGATATGGAGGGGACCACAGAGGTCCTGTATTCCAACCCCATTATTTTGCAGATGAGGAAACTGAGACCCCAAGAAACTAAATGACTTGTTCCAAATCACACAGGCAATAAGGAGCAATGCAAATTTGAACCCAGGGCTTATGATTCCAGGTCGTTATGCTTTCTGTTATACCATACTGCTTCTAACTTTGTCCTTCTATTTATAGTTGCTAACTGGCGATTCCCAATGTTCAATTTTGGTACCTTGTAAATAGTAACGGGGGGCAGCTAGGTGGTACAGTGGATAGAGTGCTGTGCCTGAAGTCAGGGAGACCTGAATTCAAATCCAGTCTCAGATGCTAGCTGTGTGACCCTAGGCAAGTCATTTAATCCCATTGGCCTCGGTTTCCTCATCTGTAAAATGACCTAGAGAAGGAATGGCAAACCACCCCAATATCTTTTTTAGGAAAACCTCAAATAGGGTTAGGAAGAGTATGACATTTTTGAAACAATTGGACAATAACAACATATACTAAGTGTTAAATAGTGCTGGTTCTTGACTTTGCTGTAGTTGTTTGCGTTGCTGGTAGCCCTTTTCCCACTAGATAGTAGGGGAAATGTTTACATGTTAGGAGCAGCAGGATACAGTGGAATGAGTGCTGGATTTGAAGTCACAGAATCTGGGTTCAAATCCTAGATTTGCTATTTTCTCCATGTATGAACTCAGGCAAGTGACTTTACCTCTCTAGGCCTCTATTTCTCCTTTACAAAATGAGAGTGGACTAGGTCTAGATGGCCTCTAAGGTTATTTTAAATTCTAAATCTGGGCCCCTCCAGATAAGGAAATAGAGGTTCAGAAGAGCAGTGCAAGCAAAACTTGCATTGAGCCTAAGTTTCAACATGCATTAGTCATAAGTCATGAGGAAACTTTTCCCTCTGTGCACTCCCAAGTAAAAATCACAACAAACTCACATCTTTTTGAGGTTGGAGCTCCTTGGAGAAAAGGTACAGTAGGCATCCAAGGTATTATTTTGCATTCCTGCTACTTGGAGACTGTTGTGAGAAACCAACACCGTGGTGCAGACATGATCTCACTGATGCTTCTGACACGCCTGGGAAGGAGCCGCTGACATATTGGGCAGCTGAAGCCAAGCATGGAGAAGTGATTCGCCCAAAGTCCCCATTTTACCTGCCAGACCAGTCCTCCAGTGTCCATCTCCCAGTCACCAGCTCAATGGAATCAGTCAGACCAAGATTGGGCAAGCTAGGGCAGCTGCAGAGAAGAAGGGTGGCATGAGAGAGGTTTTGAGGGTTACTCCCACTGCTAGTCCAGAGAAAAGGTAGGGAAAGCTACCCACAGCTCAGTGGGGACCACTCGCCTAGTCTGCAAAAATTGTCACTCAGACTAGGAAGAGAGAAAACAGCATTCTTAGAAGAAATTTCTGTGTTGAAGGAGGAAGGCAGAGAAAGGGGAAGAGAAAGAGAGAGGGGAAGAAAGGGAGAAGCAGGGAAAGGACATATAGTGGGAGAGGAAGGGAGAGAGACGTTAGTGGAAGACAGATACTAGAGAGGAGAAGGAGAAAGAGGAAGGCAAAGAGTCAAGGGGAGAAAAATAGTGGAGGGAAAGATAGTGGGAGAGGAAGAGAGAGAGAGATGGGAAAGAGGAAAGGGGAGAAGGGAAGAGAAAGGTAGGGATAAGGAAAAGGGAGAAACAGTAGGAAGGGAGAAGGAGGGAGAGTTAGGAGAAGGAGAGAAAAAGAGAAAAGCAGAGGGAGATAAGGGGAGGAGAGATAATGGAAAGGGAAGGAGAGGGGGAGGGGGAAAAGAAGGATAAAGGAGGAGAGGGAGAATGCAAAGAAAGAGGGGAAGGGAAGAATTTTCTTTTCCTCTCCTTTTCCCATTGTCTACCCCTGAGGTTAGTTGCCTAACTGTTCCAGCTACTCATGGATTCTTAAAGATCATTGGATTTGGAGTTAGAAGACATAGGGTCAAATTCCGGTTGCAATGCTTAGTAGTTGTGGACAGTAATTCACTTAACTGTCTGGCTTCTCAACTTATACTTTCTACCTCACATAGTTCTTTGGAGGAAAGCATTTTTATAACTTATAGAGGATATTATGAATGTACTTCTTGTTGTTTTGGTTATTATCCTTTCCTTCTGAGTCCATAGGTTTTCTAAAGGTAACATGTTTCTGTCACATTTTCATCTTCCCAACTTCTGTCCCTGATTGTCACATACACAGCTCAAATGGCTTTATACGGAATCACTATTCCACACGCAACTTTCTAAGTCTCTTGAGAAGAAGGAGGAAATCATCTCAGTGCTCTCACACTCCTAAAGCAACCACTTCACATCTTTATGGACACTTTCAAGTGTTCTGGTCAGCAACTAGATGAAACCCCATTGGATATCTTTTGGACTGGCTACTGAAGGGCTCATGATTAGGGACTGTACCACTATCTCCATCTGTCGCCTTTGGGCATGTGTGGGTCCCCAAATCAAACAGAGAGAGTGATCAAACCAAAAGACCATATTGTAAACACAGTCTCTCCATAGTTTGAGAGTTCTTACTTTTCTTGAACCTTCTGGCATTTTCTGCCCCCTCCCCACATAAAGTAAAACTACCCCTTTTTTCCCCAACAAAAGTCTCCCACCATAGTGATATATTAGTATGACTTTATGTAAATATTTTTACTTTAATTGTCCCAGGCACTCTATCTATCCTTCCTAGCTGTAGATGCCAGAAAAATACAGAGGAAAAGAAAACCTGGACAAGTAACAATTATATAACCTATTCTAATCCTGGGATCAGGATTTTAGAAGTGATATGAAGGTCTTTATTTAATCTAAGACAATTTAAATTATTTAAATCAAATTCTTTAAATCTAAAAACTTTCAATTAGATTATTTATTTAATCTCAGTTTTTTTTACATTCTGTGTAACTTTCCTGCTCCTCCTCAGAATTAGGATCTCACTTTTGATGCCTTTGAAAATATAGTCTTTCTATGTAATATGTTATCTATTTATTTCAACTCTTAGAACAGTGGCTTCCAAATATTATGTAATGATGCCCATTCTTTATTTGTAACAACAACAAAAAGTCACCATACTTTCCAGCATTCTTCATTATATACCAGTGGTTTTCTTGGCTTAGATTTCATTCTAATAAAGTTAAAGATTTACTTTTATTATATATAAAAATCTTAGATATACAATCATGGTACTATATAGATGTATATAGGGCTTCCGAATAAAGCCATTTGAGCTTTGTTTGTGAGAATCAGGGGCAGAAGTTGGGGAAGTTGAAGATTTCAGACCTTACACTGGAAACAACTGAGCTCAGCCACTCAGCCAGGCAGTTTAATATTGTATCTTTAGATTTCGATTTCATTTAATTTATTCAAAGGTCTATGAATAAGTAAATTTTTTGGGGTCATATGAAGTTGGAAGATATTAGAATCTCAACAGGATGGGGAAGGGGGATACCAACCAATAAATTACGAATTGTTTTGGGAGATATATTTATGTACTTGTGTAAGAGCCAGAGAAAACACTCGTAAAAACTGAGAGTGGTCAGTTTCATGCAAGAGTCAAAAGTGAAGTCATAGAGCTCAAGTGCTGAATGCTTTCTAAGTGGTTTGATCAAATATAGCAACACACTAGGATATTTCATTCACACATGCCCGATTTGTGCAGCACTAGCCTGCTTTATTTATATTTATATTTCTCAATATAACCCTTGATGAGATACCCGACCCAATGACTAATATTGTTTCTATTGTTCTTAACACCATCTTCATTATCATCATCATCACCACCACCACCACCATCACTGTCATCACCACCATTATCACCACCATCATCATATTCATATTCATCATCATCACCACCAGCTAGCATTTGTAGAGTGCTTTTAGGTTTGCAAAATATCCATTTGATCCTCACAACAATACGGAGAGGTAGGCTTTATAATTGTCCCCATTTTATAGATGAGGAATCTGAAGCAAACATAGGTTGAAGGACTTGTCCAAATCACTTACTTACACAGCTAGCAACCAGTGCTCTAGTCACTGTGCCCCCTTGCAGCTTACGTGATAGATTAAATGCTGTTCCCACCTATGTCAGAAGGAAGCGTATTGTTTCATCTACCTTTGTTAGGCCCTTCACCTTGCCATGTGCCTTTATGAAGCAAGCCTGATCACATGTAATAGTAATTACAGCTTTAACATTTACAAAACTTTTTTTAACCACTGTCTAAATGAGAATTGTGGCAATATACTGTGATGTTGAAAAAGAGAGATGTAATTTTGGGGTAATTAATTAAATTAATTAATCATTAATAATGCCAGCATTAAAAAAAAAGTTCAGTGATACTCTCTAATGCCAAAAACAATCATGCCAGCAGGCTCATGGCTTATATTTCCTTAGAAAGGTGGATGTTCCAGAGGGTAGCAATTAACTGATTGGTTAACAAGTAATGAGAGAATGAATATTCCAATGAGGGGCCAGACCTCTTTTAATGAATTTCTTTATGTCATTCACTTGAAGTTACTCCCAGCCTTGGGCAGTCTTAAAAAGAATCTTTATCGCCTACCCAAGCTTGAGCAGAAGGGAGTTTTACCTTAGATTAGAAGTCTGATCTAGTTGGGTGAAGTATCAATACCCAGAATGAGGAGAAATTAATCCTATTTTCCATCATCTCTGTCCTTGAGAGATTGAACAAGGAAATAGGACAGGGAAAAAAACCTGGGGTCTCCCCAATTTTAATAATTAGATATTAATATGAGAGAGAAATAATCATTTCTCTCAATACCAGGTAATGGACCAAAAACACCTATTATACCCACTCTTTTCTGCTTCTCTAATGTTGGACTTGGCCTAGCTCTAATGACCATGGCTGTCAGCTCACACTCTGGCACCCTCCCTTGATTTTTCTTTCCCATATTCCAGTCTCTCTGGTGTTTTTGGAATGTACGTTTTGCTTTTCTGACTATGACTATAGTCCTCTCAGCCAACTCCATGGCTTGGTTCCCTCACTGTAGCCAAATGCCCAGCTTGGTGTCTCTTTTTTTCTTTTCCAATTGCTTAGCGGGCTATGGCTCAGCCACTCTGGACTGCTGTGGATCTCCATATAAGCTCTAAATGATGCCCACCTGCAGAGCCTTAATTAAACATTTCTGTGCCTGGGGCAAATGGTTTAAAAAACATCTTCTGTGTGACTTTGGACAAGTCACTTAAAATTTAGAACCCTCGGTTTCCTGTTAAAAATTGAGTTGAACTAGACAAACTTTGATGTCCCTTGTACATCCGAATCTATAGGCCCATCAGTTCTTGAATATAAATTCAGTTTTGTAGGGTTGTTAAAAGGGTTCAAGGTGTGAAGGAGGGTGGAAGTGAAGAGAGAACCAGACTAGGGAGGACCTCACCTGAGATGTAGGAGGGAGAGTAGTGTCTTTGAGAACAAACTGGGAATCAGGTTTTGTCTGAACATAAAAAGATTGCAATTATGAAGGGAACTTGAAAAACAGAGCAGGAGTTCTCAGGGACAAGGTAGAAGAGAATGACACGGCAGGATGGGACAGTGCGGTGACAAGAACTGGAGAAGGGTGATTGTATAAAGAGAAGCAGCAAGGCTGTAGGTGGGCAAAGGTTTTAAGCCAGGCAGATGGAGGGACTAGTGAGGCAGGAGGTAGCATTTGTAATCCCAAACCATTTCAGACAACGTGGACTTCAGCTTGTAAGCCATTTCTATAGAATCGAGCGATCTAATTACAATGTGAAAGGCCAGAAACTTATTGTCCAGCCCTCACCCCTCTCATGACCAGCAGTTTCACGTCTCCAAATGCCTGTTAGACATCGTAAACTGGAAATTTTGTAGACATCTTAAAATCAACATGTACAAAACAACTCACTAGCTTTCCCTCCAAATTCCCCCTGCTTCCTAATTTTCCTTGTTGTTCTTTTGTCCTTCATTCTCGAAGAGGATGGTGACATCAGGAAGATGATGCTATGACTTGCAAGTGAATAGAGCTTAAGTGAGGGAGGGCTGTGCAAAGTCACCAGCCTCATTGGGGTCCAGCAGCCAGATGTAGATCAGGCAGCTGGAGATGGCCCCCTAACTTCCTGTTACTGATCAAGCTCCCCCCTTCTCCTCATCACCCAGGCTCATAGCCTAGGCATTAACTTCAGCTCTTCACTACTCTTGCCACTCACCTGGCATATTCCATCAGTTGCCATGTTCTGTCATTGATTCTTTGATCATAAATGATAAAAGCTGCCATTTATGCTATCTTGATAACATCTCCTATATGTCCCTTTCTCTCTTTTAATGTTGCCACCATTCTGATATAAGCCCTCATCACCTCATATCTGAGCCCTTTCAGTAGCTCATTGGTTGGTCTTCCTGCCCCAGGTCTCTCCCCACTGCAGGCCAGCCTTCACTCAGCAGTCAAAATGACCTTCCTTCAGTATAGGTCTAAACATAGCAATCAACCTCCCTATTACATCCAAGTTCAAATGTGAAATTCTTTGCCTTTTAAAGCCTTTATAAACTGACTTTCTAGTCCTTTTGTGCCTTATTCTCCTCCCCGCACTCTGATCCAGTGACACTGCCCTCACTGTTCCTTACACAGAACACTTCATCTCCCAACCCCTTCTATATATTCACAGACCTGGAACTCTTTCCCTCTTTATCTCTGCCTCTTAGCTTCCCTGGCTACCTTCAAGCAGATAACACTGCACCTGCCATGTAGTAGGTGCTGTCTAAAAACTGCTATTATTATTATGAACTAACAATATTGCATTCTAATATATAGTATGTATATATAATATTGCATTAACTATAGAGCCTTTAACAATAATGTAACTTCTTTATATTGTTTAACTGTGTCTGTTTTTACTGTTGCCCTGTCTGGGGATTAATTGCAACCTCTAATTTTTGGCCTCACCTAAGTATAGGTAACTAGGTGGCATAGTGAATAGAGCACAGGACCTGGAGTCAGGAAGACTCATCTTCCTGAGTTCAGATCTGGCCTCAGACACATACCAGCTATGTGACCCTGGGCAAGTCACTTAGCCCTGTTTACCCATCTGTAAAATGAGCTGGAGAAGGAAATGGTAAACCATTTCTGTATCTTTGCTAAGGAGACCCCAAATGGGCTTAGGGAGATTAGGATTAGACTAAAAAAGTACTGACAACAAAAGCATAATCTATCACACACTCATTTTTTACTCCATATGACCCTTTACATTTCAACTCTGATGGTTGTAAACAAAATACTGTTGATATCTGTTTTCCAACCCATTCTGCCACCCTTATCATTTTATTGTTGCTTTCATACAATTTACATTCTTGTTTATGTTCGCTAGGTTTGTTTTTCCATCTATCATGTCATATCTTGTCATAATGTTTCTTTTCTTTTTCCCCCCACTCACCTCCTTTTACAAAGAAAAAGGTGGTGGTAATACGAAGGCATTGGGGTCAAGGGGAGTGATGTATAATTGCACTGGTCTGATCCTTTTCCTTTGCCCTTCCTCTTTTCACCTAGCCCAGACTTCACTTATTGGATCTTACTTTTCCTTTCTGTCTTTCTAATATTCAATTTATAATTGTTCTACGGCATTGAAGCTTGGCTGCATATAACTACTCTCTCCTCAATTCTGCTCTGTCTCTTAATTCCCCTTCTTCTCTCTCCCTGTACAGGGATATTAAAAAGAGAGAAGGAAAAAGTAAGACTCAGCAAGTAAAGTCTGGGCTAGGTGAAAAGAGGAAGGGCAAAGAAAGAAACAACTACACTTTTCAGTTCCTAGAACTGGGCTTTGCTTTAAGCTTCTAACAGTACTTATTCTTCACTAGGGAAGGGACAATTAAGATTAAAACTTAATTTTTAAGAATATTTTTTTAATTTTTTTTTATTTTTAGTTTACAACATTCAATTACACAGTTTTTTGGGTTCCAGATTTTTTCTTCCTCCATCCCCTTCCCCTCCTCCCCCAAGATGGCATGTAATCCAATGTAGGTTCCACATTTACCTTCACATTGGACTTATTTACATAATAGTCCAATTGTAAAGAAGAATTATAACCAATGGAATGAATCATGAGAAAACCAAAAAGAGAAGGGGAAAAAAAGAGAGCAAATAGTTTGCCTCAATCTGCATTCAGACGCCGTAATTCTTTCTCTGGATGTGCATAGCTTTTTCCATCATGAATCTTTTGGATCTGTCTTTGAACCTTGTATTGATGAGAGGAGTCAGGTCTATCAGAGTTAGTCCTTATAGAGACCATGTGTCTGTAATCATGTATAATGATCTCCTGGTTCTGCTCCCCTCACTCAGCATCAGTTCATATAGGCCATTCCAGGTTATAATGAAGTCTGTCTATTCCTCATTTCTTATTGCACAATAGTATTCCATTACATTCATATGCCACAATTGGTTTAGCCATTCCCCAATTGATGGGCATCCCATTGATTTCCAGTTCTTTGCCACCACAAAGAGAGCTGCTGTAGTTATTTTTGTATATATGGGTCCGTTTCCCACTTGTATGATCTCTTTGGGGTATAACCCTAGAAGTGGTATTACCGGGTCAAAGTATATTGCCATTTTTATAGCCCTTTGGGTATAAAATTGCTCTCCAGAATGGCTGGATCAGTTCAAAACTCTACCAACAATGTAACATGTTCCAGTTTTCCCACATCCTGTCCAGCGTTTATTACTTTCCTGTTTTCTCATGACAGGAGAGATGTGGTACCTAAGAGTCAGGTTAGGGTTAGGGTCAGAAAATTGGGGAAAATCTTTACAACCAGTGTCTTTGATAAAGGCCTCATCTCTAAAATATACAGGGAACTGAACCAAATTTTTAGGAATACGAATCATTCCCCAATTGAGAAATGGTCAAAGGATATGAACAGGCAGTTTTCAGAGGAAGAAATTAAAGATATTTATAGTCATATGAAAAAATGCTCTATGTCACTATTGATTAGAGAAATGCAAATCGAAATAACTCTTAGGTACCGCATCTCTCCTGTTAGAAGGATTTTTTTTTTAAGTAGGAAGATATAGTAGATAGTATTCACATAGCACCTACTATGTGCCAGGCACTGTGCTAAGTGCTTACAAATATGATCTCATTTGATTTGATCTTCACAACAACTCTGGGAAGTAGGGGCTATTATTATCCAAATTTTACAGTTGAGGAAACCGAGGAAACTACAGGTTAAGTGAGTTGCACAGCTAGTTAAGCCCCTAAGGCTGGATTTGAACTCAGGTCAGGTCAGCCCTTAATTCACCATACCACCTAGCTGTTTCAGAAATCAGTGTCTATAATTTTTCTACTAGCTGTTGTGTTCGAGGTAAGCCCCACGTTTCTGATTCCCCCTAGCCCCAGCCCCCAAGGAGAGGACCATGTGTTCTCAGCTTTCTTTCTCCCATTCTCCCTTTAACTGAATTCGTTTCAAATAGTTGATTTTAAAGGACATTTTGCTGAAGTTTGCCCAGGCCTAGAACAGACTTGATAGAGTTCTGGCAGTGTCCATTGTATTTCAGGTTACTACACGTTCTAGATTGTGACTGCTGATTATGGGGGTACAAGCAATGAACTTGGCTTTCCTTGATAGTTATTTATTTACTTTGACTTTCCTTTTAAGTTATATATCTAACACAACTCTATCAATGCTGACATGGAAACCTTGAGGTAGGGAACTGTGATCTTACCTTCTTTGGGTCCTTTAAAATAGTCAACACAGGGGGTGCTCTAAAAGGCATGGAGAACATGTGTCTGTTTCCAGCCGAATCAGAGCCAGCAGTTAACCGCAAACAATCTACTGATCCTTTCCACTGTAATGGAATTGCCGATGCTTCCCTGGGGCAAACTTTGCAGATGCAAGATCATTTTTGACTGTGTGATCAACAGCATCTGAATATCACTACCCAGAAGAGAGAGATTCACTCTTAGGAAATGGCAGCCTCCATCTGGCTCTCAGCTCCCCTAAGCCTGATGCAAATGAGAAAAACAGGTGTATCTCTAGTTTAATACACAACATCTTGTGAGGGAGGAATTCTCTTGTTTTCTATTGCAAATGCATAGCTAGTGGGGAAGAGGGGGTTGGTGGCAGGTGCTTTTAATCTGACAGCTCAAAAGCTGTGGTGCCAGAACCTGCAGAATTCACAGGTGATTTGTGGGTTGGAGGGTCTCTTTGCACAGCATACTGATTAAGGTGATAGAAAGATGCATTATCTATGTGTCACATACAGATATGGTGAACTTCTTTTCTAAAATTATTTTTTCTGGTATGATAATGAGGAAAAAACATGGGGAGAAATTAAGAGGGGGAAGAAGTTGAAATAATTTAAATTATTTTTAGATCAAGGAAAATGAGTAAAAATATACTTTTATGGTTATAGCTTATAGTGGAAAACTATGTAATAGTGGGCAAAAATATATACAGAGCCAATGCTTGCCACTCCAGTTAAAATGACTACAGATTTGT
>JAQQSZ010015437.1:0-11276 GCA_028646595.1 Phalanger gymnotis | reverse complement strand
TTGAGGAAGGGCTTTGATGAAGTAGAGGGCAACCAAAATGGCAAAGGGCCTGGAGTTCCTGTGATGATGTGATTGGTCAAAGGAACTAGGGAAAAGACTAGAAGAAAACTTACAATTATGTTCTTCATGTATAGGAAGGCCTGTCACATGGAAGGGGATCAGAGTTTTCTTCTTAAGCCCACAGGAAAAGGGTGGAAGCTACAAATACATAAATTCAGGCTCCACATCAGAAAAAAAATCCTTAGAATGTGAGCTCTCCCAAAGTGAAAGATTCATCATCTGTAAAATGAACATAACCATAGAGCTTTCTTCACCGGGTTGTGTATTCTGTGGGATGCATCTTTCTAGAGGTTCCTTCAGAGCCGAGTCAGGGCCAGGAGGCCATGGTTGCCCAGTTGTAGGAGAAGGATCACAGATAGAGAAGATAAGGATAATACTAGTATGTAAACACATGGTTTGATACTAATCCCCAGTGTGTGGAAAAGACAGTGTTGCAGAGTGGACAGAGATTCAGGAAGTCCTGGGTTTGAGTCCTATTTCAGGTCCATTCTACTTATACGGACTTAACTTATATGGTCACTTAACTCTGGATAGCTGGGTAATTAATTCTCTAAGACTAGAAGGTGCCAAGCTGCATGAGAAGAGGAAATTTTGTCAAAAGGAGCTTCCTATACTCATGAAATCACAAGTCTATCCTGTATTCAAAGCTCAGCCTAGAGAAGAGAATGTATGGACATCAGTTTACTGTCGGATTATTAACTGGCAAATTTAGGGACAATTAGACATGTCCCTATCTGGTGTGACTTAGTTAACTTGCCACTGGGGGGAGTCAGTCAAGTATAGTGGAAACTTTCCTGACTCTGAAGTCAGGGGGCTTGGCCCTAAAACCCTTTCCCTAGGTGACCTTGGGCAAGTTGTATAACCTCTTTGGGCCTCAGTTGCCTTATCTGGAAAATGAAGGGACTCTAATTCTGAAGTGTGTAATTAGTTGGCACAGTTGGTAGAGTAGTGGGCCTGGAGTAAAATCTGAGTTAAAATCTGGCCTGACAGTTTTCAGAGGAAGAAGTTAAAGATATCTATAGGCATATGAAAAAATGCTCTAAATCACTATTGATTAGAGAAATGCAAATCAAAACAACTCTTAGGTACCACATCTCTCCTGTCATATTGGCTAACATGACAAAACAGGAAAATGATAAATTCTGGAAAGATGTGGGAAAATTGGAACATTGCTACATTGTTGATGGAGCTGTGAACTGATGCAGCCATTCTGGAGAGCAACTTGGAGCTATGCCCAATGGGCTATAAAAATGTGCATACCTTTTAATCCAACAATACCACTTCTAGGGCTATATCCCAAAGAGATCATACAATTGGGAAAAGGACACATAGGTACACATGTTCGTAGATGTACAAATGTATATTCATAGATGTACAAATATTTATAGAAGCTCTTTGTGGTGGCAAAGAATTGGAAATCAAGGGGATTCTCATAAATTGAGGAATGGCTAAACAAATTGTGGCATATGAATGTAATGGAATACTATTGTTAAATGAGAAATGAGGAACAGACAGACTTCATTACAACATGGAAAGACTCATATGAACTGATGCTGAGTGACGGGAGCAGAACCAGGAGATCATTATACACTAGTACAGACACATTGTCGCTGTAAGGACTAACCTTGATTGACTTGGCTCCTCTCATCAATGCAAAGTTCAAAGACAGCTCCAAAAGACTCATGATGGAAAAAGCTATGTACATCCAGAGAAATAAATATGGAGGCTGACTGCAGATTGAAGCAACCTATTTGCTCTCTTTATTTCCTTCTTTTTTGGTTTCATTTCTCCCCTCTCATGATTCATTCCATTGGTTATAATTCTTCTTTACAACTGGACTTTTATGTAAATAAATTCAGTGTGAAGGCAAATGTAAAATCTACATTGGATTGCATGCTGTCTTGGGTGGGGTAGGAGGGAGGAGAAGGAGAGAGAGAAAATTTGGAATCGAATGTTGTAGACTAAAAATAAAAAAGATATAAGTGGGCCTGAGGCACTTACTAGCTGTGTGACCCTGGACAATTCACTTAACCACGTTTGCCTCAGTTTCTTCAGCTGTAAAATGAGGTGAAAAAGAAAGTGGCAAACCACTTCCATATCTCTGCCAAGAAAACCCTAAAAGAGGTCACAGAAGACAGACATGATTGAAAAATGACTAAACAATTCTGAAGTCCCTCCACCTCTAGGATCCCATGATTCTATGAACTTGTTTGGGTCATGGCTGAAGCAAATATAAGATTTCAGACAGAAGGAAGGGTCCAGATGTCCAGCATTTCCTCTCCAATGTTATACTTAGTCTTTTCAAAGTTTCTATATTCACTCACTCCACAGGTGGAGTAACTCATAACTTCATGGGAGGGCACATTCTGGGGATACTTTTCTGGGCAAGTAAAAAAGCTGGAGAGGGATGGAGATGTCAGACAAAGGGAAGAAAGTGACTCCAGACCCCCATCAGCCCCGCTGCCCACCTGGCTCCTTGTTCCTCCTGCATCCTCAGGTGTGAACTCCTCCCTGTTCATTCTTCCCCCAAATACATAATTCCAAAGAAAGTTTGCTGTACACTCAGTCTCTGGTCTGCAGCTTCAGGGATGGGTGCTACTGGTCAGTAAGGGCCTGGTGCCCTGTGGTATGCATCTTCCACCCCAGTTGCATCAAGCCAGTCCTCTTGGACTCAGGTAGACTTCACGTGTCCTCTTGAAACCGAAAGGCTTGGCTACCAAAGTCTCTGTGCTGCATGTCTGCCCTGAGACAGGGAGAGAAAGAAGGAAGAAGTAGGAGCTTTTCAAGTTAGGTAACAGAAATAGCAGGAGAATTGAGAATCTTGCCTAAGGCAGCTTTGTCTCCTGTTTATCTGGGCTCCCATGGATCCCTCCCCTTTAGTCAGCTTCTCTGACTGGACTGCATCCAAGGCCTGGCTCTGTCAGGTCTCCATCTGTGAATTCTCTGGGTCCAGGGCTCTGGCTGCATAGGGCCACATCTGGGCTGTATCTGAGCTGTGTTGGGGTCGTGTTTGGGGCCAAATTCAGACTGTCTTAGGCCATTTCTAAGCTGCATTGGTGCCGTGTTTGGGGCTTCCTCAGGCCACATCCATGATCTGAGCTGTGTCAAGAGGTATTAGTGGTGTGTTTGGGGCCATGTCTCAGGATGTTCAGAGCCATATCTTAGCTGTGTTGATTCTATGCTTGCAGCCATGTCTCAGGCTCTGTAGGGCTTTGTGGTGCCATGGTTGGAGGCCATGCTTTGTGCTCATATGTGAGCTCCACTAGTGCCTGTTTTGGGGAGAATGTCTAGGCTATCCCTGAGACCTCATATATGTTGTCCAAAGCCACATCTGTGCTGTGATGAGGACTACATTTAAACTTGTATCTAGCATGCTTTTCCAGAATTGCCTCCAGAGACAAGACCAGGAGTTGTATGGATCATGTTTATATGGGACAATCTGGCCCTTATCCTAATGATATGGCTTCTCCTTGTCTTATGTGTCATAGGTTGGTCATGGAAAGGGAGGCACTGATGCTTTATTCAGGCTATATAGAATTCTGGGCCACATATCAATAGATATCATCTCTAAAGCCTGGCTTTAGAGATGGGGGGAGGGAGCTTTGTCCTATGTGTGGCATATCCCTAGGACCCTATCCAGGGCATGGGAGCAGCCTGGCATAATGAATAGAGGGCTGCCATTCAAGTCAGAAAGACCTGGGTTCATAGTCTCTGATATATACTAGCTACATAATCATAGGCAAAGTCCTTAACCTCCCAGTGCCTCTGAAAACTCTAAGACCATGAGTTTCAGATGAATAGAAGATAATCAATGATTTCTAGAGTTTCCACAATGGAAATTCCCAGCACCAATGAAATTGGAACTACAAAGATGGAGGGAGGAAAGTACCCAAGTCATGTCCAAGTCGATATGTGGATTGTGTCTAAGTCTGTGTTTAAGCCTGTGTTCAAAGCATATGTCTGGAGCTATGTATATGGGTATGTCTTGGGGAATGGCTGGGTCATATCTAGGATATGTCTAGGCCTAGACTTAATGAGTTTCTGAGTCATAATTCTGAGAGGGATACATCTCCCTCTCAAAACATTAAGTCTCTGACTTGCCTTGTCTCATGTCAAGAATGTGTGTATTTCATGTCTTGGGATGGGTGGTGCCTGATTCCATGTTGGGGCTATGTTGGTGATGTTGGATCACATATGGACCATGTCCAGAGTTCTTTGTATCACATCTTGGCCTTCCTTAAGTTGTATCTATTCAGCATAGCTAGCTGTCTCTGACCATAATACTATCTCCGCTCTCTTCCTTCTGCCCTCTGCCTAGCCTCACCTCCTTACTGGCTCCATTCTCTTCTATCCTTCTCTTCTTGTCCTGTCCACACTTAGCTTCGACGGGAATGGGGGGGAGGGAGATGATACAGGAAATGAAGCCCTAGTCACTTTCCTCCCTGACTTAGAGCTTGAGATCCCAGCCCTTTGTTGACCTCTCCTCCTTTGTCCTCATCTGGGCTGTTATATGCTCATTGTTCTTCCCCTTATCCCCAGTCATAGTCATGTCAGGCCTCTGAAGGATCTATCTTTCTCTCACAGCTACTGTTGCACCCAAGAACAAATTCTTGCATATCTTCATGGAACCCTGGCTGGGTGAGTGATGTGTAGGAATAGAACCTGGCGTGAAGGCATTGGCCAAGAGGTAGAGGGTGGAGTGGGGTGGTCAGGCAGCCTAAGGAATGTATATTTGTGACCTGAGAAATTGAGATGAGGCCAGTATTAGTGCATAAGCTAAGCTTTGAAGGAAACTAGGAATTCTAAGAAATTGAGAGAATTTGTATTTTTATCTTAGAAGCAATAAGTTTTGAAATATCACTTGGGCAGCTGTGAGGAGGTTAGATTGGAGCAGAGAGAGGAGTCAGGCAGAACAATTAGGAAGCCATTCCCCATAGTCCATTGGGAAAGAATGAGGGCCTCCTAAATGATGCAGAGTTAGAGTAGTTCTTGTGTCCAGGGCAAGGGGCATAAAACATGCTCTCAAACAATTTTTTTTTCTTCTCTCAAATTTTTAATAGCATTTTGTTGTTGTCCAATTACACATAAAGACAATATATGACATTCATTTTTTTAAAGTCTGATTTCCAAATTTTCTCCTTCCCTTCCTTACCTCCCTCTCCCTAAGATGGTAAGCAATTTGATACACGTTATGTATATGTAATGATGAAAAACACATTTCTAAATTAGTCATGTTGTAAAAGAATAAACAGGATAAAAGAAAAACACACAAGAAAAACCAGCGTAAAATAGAATGCTTTGATCCACATTCAGGCTCCAGTTGTTCTTTCTCTTGAAATGGATAGCACTTTCAATCCGAATTCTTTGGAATTGTCTCCAATTATTGTGCTGCTGAGAAGAGCTAACTCGTTAGGGGTTGATCATCAAAACAATGTTACTGATACTGTGCCAAACCTGTTTTTCAAGACAAATGCCTTTGGTGCAAAGAGAGACCCCAGCACCCCTGGGAAGAAGCCACTGGTGGCAATCAATCTGTAAGTGCCGGGGCAGAGCCAAGATGGCAGCTGGAAAGAAGATACTTGCCTAGGGCTCTCCACCAGGATCCTGGAAACACCTATAAAAAATGGCTCTGAACAAATTCTAGAACTGCAGAATCCATGAAATAGCAGATGTAAGCAGGGCTCCAGCCCTGGACAGCCTGGATGGTCACTGGGGGTAAAGTCTGTTGCATAGAGCTGAGAGCCGAGTGGAGCAGAGCCCAGCCTGGGCTGCGCCTGGACCAACCAGACTGGGACCTGGGCGGAACAGGCCCTAGCACCTTGAATCATTGAGCTGTGGCAGTTACCAGACTTCTCAACCCAAAAATACCAAAGACAACAAAGAAGGTGAGTGGGGAAAAAACTGCAGGGACTGAATGAAAGGAGTTTGCGTTTTGGCCACCACCCCAGGGGTGGCGGAATTGGTGCGGCTACAGAACTACACCTGCAGTTGCTTCTGGCCCCAGGCCCACCTGATGGGAGGAATTAAGTGGCAGATCCAAGCGGGAGTGCAGAGCCTGCTTAGATCTGAGGCGTGGTCTGGGTTGGTGGTTGTTGGGGAAGGAGGAGCACTGGTGTGGCAGAGCTTGCTGTGTAGAAAAATCTCCAAAAACAACAGTGCAGCCCCTCAAGCTTGGGACAAAGTACTCTCTACTCTACAAGCAGTCACACCCTGACAAAAAGCTCAAGGGTCAAGTAGTTGGCTGGGAACATGGTCAGGCAGCAAAAACAGACTCAGATTCAGACTCAGACTTGGGAATCTTTCTTTGGTGACAAAGAAGGCCAAAATATACAACCAGAAGAAGTCAACCAAGTCAAAGAGCTTACATGAAAAGCTTCCAAGAAAAACATGAACTGGTCTCAGGCAATGGAAGAGCTCAAAAAGGATTTGGAAAAGCAAGTTAGAGAAGTTGAGGAAAAATTGGGAAGAGAAATGGGAATGATGCAAGAAAACCATGAAAAACAAGTCAGTGACTTGCTAAAGGAGACCCAAAAAATACTGAAAAAAATAGCACATTAAAAAATAGACTAACTCAAATGGCAAAAGAGTTCCAAAAAGCCAATGAGGAGAAGAATGCCTTGAAAGGCAGAATTAGCCAAATGGAAAAGGAGGTCTAAAAGACCAGTGAAGAAAATACTACCTTAAAAATTAGATTGGAGCAAGTGGAAGCTAGTGACTTTATGAGAAATCAAGATATTTTCTTGGCAAAGATATTACCTATGGCAAAGAGTGATCTCTCCCTTGTTCTTTCTGGATGCCTGAAGAGGCAGAAGCCAGTGGGTCAGGTCCACACCAACTTACTAACTAATTAACACACGCTCTCTCTCTCTCTCTCTCTCTCTCTCTCTCTCTCTCTCTCTTTCTCTCTTTCTCTCTCTGTCTTTCGGTCTCTTTGTCTCTCTGTCTCTCAGTCTCTGTCTCTCTGTCTTTCTGTCTTTATCTCTGTCTCTGTCTCTCTCCCTCTACTTCCCTCACTCTCTCAGGCAAAATGGAGGCACCTGTGTGCTGACGGCAGTAATTACCTGGACATATTTGAACACATTAGCCTCATGACCCTGGATAGCTGGCAGAAATGCATCTTCAGCCACAACAGCAACTGCCAGGAGTGAGTTCACAAACTTGCCTCTTCCACCTTCTGTTATTGTCCACCCTCTGTTATTGTCCACCCTCCCTCAGGGGGAGGCAGCTTGACGTGGACACCTCAGAAGAGTCATCGTAAGTCTTTGTTGTCATTTCACTGCCAATTATAATTGTTATTTTTAAAATTATTTTAAATTTATGGAATAAAACAAGCATCTTTATAACAGTACCATAAAAAGATGATGGTATACAAAACTGCACATCTACTATGCATAACTTGCTATTCCTTTCAAACATACAACAAAATCATCATGTAAATTTCTTTTTTTTTCTTCCTTATCATAGAGGAAGAGGAACCTAATGAACTGGGTGTGGAATTAAAAAAAAAAACTAGAAAGAGAACAAATTAAAAATCCTCAACTGAACACTAAGTTGGAAACCCCAAAAATTAAAGGTGAGATTAATGAAACTGAGAGTAAAAAAAACAATTGAATTAATAAATAAAGCTAGAAGTTGATTTTATGAAAAGACAATAAAATAAACAACTGTCTAATCTGATTTAATAAAAGAGAGAAGAAAACGAAATCACTAATATTAAAATGGAAAAGGGCAACTATATCAGCAAGGAACATGAAATTAAAGCAAGTATAAGGAGTTATTTGGCCCAATTTTATGACAATAAATTTAATAAGTTAAGCAAAATGGAAGAATATTTACAAAAGTATAAATTGGAGAAGGGAAATAGAGTATCTAAATAGACCTATTTTAGAAAAAGAAATTGAACAGACCACAAATGAGCCTCCTAAGAGATAAGCAGCAGGAACTGATGGATTTATAATTGAATTCTATCAAACATTTAAAGATCAACTAATTCAAATATTAAATAAATTTTTTGGAATAATTGGTAAAGAAAGGATTCTACCATACTCCTTTTATGAAACAAATATGATACTTACTTCTAAACCTGGCAGAGTAAAAACAGAAAAAGAAAATTATAGACCAATTTCATTAATGAATATGGGTGCAAAAATCCTAAATAAAATGCTAGCTAAATGATTACAACAATACATTTTAAAGATTATACATTATGATTAAATGGAGTTTATGCCAGAATGTGGGGATGGTCTAACATAATGAAAACTATTAACGTAATTGATTACATCAATAATAGAAGTTAAAAAAATCAATGCATGCAGAAAAAGCTTTTGAAAAAATTCAACATTCATTTCTATTAAAAAAAAACACTTGAAAATATTGGTATAAATGGATTTTTCCTTAAATTGATAAACAGCATTTCTCTAAAACCATCAATAAAAATTATTTACTTACTACATCCTGGAGGCCTTCTCATTAAGATCAGGTGTGAAACAAGGCCTTTGTCATCAACATTATTCAATATTGTATTGGACATCCTAGTGACAACAGTAAGAGAAGAAAAAGAAATTGAAGGAATCAGAACAGGCAATGAGGTGATAAAACTATCTCTTTTTGCAGATAATAAGATGATATTCTTGGAAAATCATAAAGACTCAATGAAAAAGTTAGTTGAAAGACTTAATCATTTTAGCAAAGTAGCAGGATGTAAAGTAAATCCAAATAAATCATTAGCATTCCTTCATATCACAAACTATTCCCATGTTAGATGACTCCAGTCTAGGCATACCGCAGATATTTAACTTGACATTGGCTGAATCTATTGAAAACCTCTGGGAAGCTGGGAAGTAGGAAACCAGGTTTGGAGGTTATTTGTTCTCATCTCTTCCTCTAGACCTTTCTGCTTTTCCTATCACTCCCTCATTTTCTCATAAACTATTCCCATCTCATCTCCATTCCGCCTCTTTATAGGTGTGCTTTTCTTTGTTCCTCCAATGTTAAACACAGTTTCTAGCTAGAGGGGTGGGGAACCTTCAGGCTTGAGGCCACATGTGGCCCTCTAGGTCCTCAAGTGGGGCCCTTTGACTGAACCCAAACTTCACAGAACAAATCCCCTTAATAAAAAAGATTTGTTCTGTAAAACTTGGACTCAGTCAAAAGGCCACACCCAAGGACTTAGAAGGAGGCTGCAGGTTCCCCACCCCTGGTTACAATAAGTACTTAATGAACTCTTGGTGACCTGACTTGTTCCTCCCGTTCTCCTGGTGCCCTAGACACATGTTGGGCTAACAGGAGATTGCACGATGATAGAAAAAGCCAGATCAGATGTCCAATGACCAGACAGAGCCTCAGAGCAAGTTTCCTAGGTGACTAGAGAAGGCTTCATAGGAGTAAGTCTAGGTAAGAAGGCAGTTGTTATGACTTGGAGGTAAGAGGTCAGGGTACTGACTTACAGGGAGGACAGTGTTAGAGAGATCAGCTACAAACAGTAAGTACAGATCTTGGAAGGCAGACAGTCAGCATCAGGGGTATTTAGTGTCCAGTAGTGGAGACTGAGCCATAGTGATTGGGGATCCTATGCAGGGCAACACCTATTCAAAGGTCTTGAATGGGAAAAAGACAGAATTCCATTCCTAGTAGCAGATGGGTCCCACTAGTGTATAATGAAACAATATGAGAGAATGGAAAGGGCTCTGGTCTAAGATAAAAGACCTGAATTCAAATCTGGCCCCATGTATATGATCTAAGGCAAATTGTTTAACCTCTCTGTGCCTCAGTTTCTTTATCTTCAAAAAGACAATGGTGGTACTTGTACTTCCTCCTTCTCAGGGTTACTATGAGCAAAGTGCTTTGTAAGCCTTGGAAACTTTAATGAATCTTTGAACTCAATATAATCCTCTCTAGCATGGTGCAGACTGTAACTCGCTTGTCTTCATATCCTGGGAAGCTTTACTATGTTCTATAGGGTGTCCATTTAGCATGTTGGAAGAAGGGCTTTCTCTAGATGTGGAGTTCTTAACCTGGGGTCCACAGACTATTCTCTCCCACTCCTCCCTGGATAAGCCTAAGAGGCTCATGACTAGAATTCAAGGGATATATAAATTTAGATGGGAAAAATAGGTTTTTGTTTTCCCTAAACCCTAACAGAAATTTAGCATTTCCTTCAATTATGAATGTAGGTGTAATGGGACCTGGATGCATGATGGTCTAAAATGGAGGCTGGGCCCATCCACATGGCAGGCCATTTCTGACTATTTTCTTTCAGAAGCAGATCTAGACAACCTAAGAAAAAGGCACTCATGTGGGAGAAGCCAGGGGCTTCTGGGAGAAGATATCCTGTGATGTCTTACCATGAGGAAGGTGCCTGGGGACCCGCTTTGGTGATCTTTGATGATCAGGGCATTCACCAAAGCCCTGTTACCTTAGCAACACACATTCTCTTAAGAAAGGTTCTATAGTCTTCACTATACTGCCAGAGTCCCTGATACAATGAAGGTTAATAATCTCTGCTCTAGATCTATAGACATGACATGAGTACCAAAGAAACATGCAAGAGGTCCCTCAGTTACCCCTTGCTTACTGCCTGAATAGCTCACATCCTTTTCTGGGAAGTCATCTTTTCAATCACTCTGTGCGCAGAATTTTCATTGATAACACATTCTGCAGCTTATTTGTGATCACCGTGTATTCCTCCATTGTCTTTGGGTAACTAAAATATTAATTCCTTAGAGACTGTGGTATTTGATGTTTCTCAACCACATAATATCATTGAAAGAATATTGTGGAATGATGATATTTGATTTCTGGTAAAAGTTTGGGTTAATTAAAATCACTGTGTAATTTCTGAAACCCAATCCAAACTACTTTCCCCTATTCAAGTCTCAGCCTAGGTCATTTTGTTTATGCATTTTCTATGGAGCTCTGTGGATTACCCATCCTACTGAACATCATATTCTGGCCAATAGGCAATTTTCATCCATTTGGTTTTTTTCCTGTGTTTGGTCAAACTCTTTTAACTGATTATACATCTCATATTGGAGACTCCAGAATATGCCAGGACTTGATGCAATTAAAACAATATCATCGGTGAGCTCCCCACCAAGTTCTTCCAAAAACCTATAAAACAATGGCTCTGAACCAATTCTAGAGCTGCAGAACCCACAAAGTGGCAGAGGGAAGCAGGGCTCCAGCCCAGGACAGCCTGGATGGTCTCGGGGTAAGGT
>JAQQSZ010015436.1:0-11276 GCA_028646595.1 Phalanger gymnotis | reverse complement strand
TTCGTAAACTGTCTGGTTTCTAAGGGCATATTTGAAGGATGTGTTTGGCCACAAAATGCAATTTATACAGTTTTGCAGATTTATGTGTGGTAAGATTCTAATTGGAGTATTGATTTTTAAATCTCTATAACTATTTATTTTAGATGCAGTGAAGCATTATCATAAATAATTGAAACTCAACTTACAATGTCAAAATAAGTTAACCAAATGTATCTTATGATTCAAATGTTTTTTTTTTTAATTGTATTTTGTTGGATTGGTAATCCACAATATGGAGCAGCCCATGGTGGACCACAGAGCCCTACCTGTACATTGATATAAACAGTAGACTGTGTAGCATTTCATTTACATTTTTCTTCAAGGGATTTCTGGGGTCATCACATTTTTAGTTATTGATTGGTGAGCACACATCAATGCGCCAGAAGTCCATAATGCAGAAATTCAAATGTCTCCAAGGTAACTTTGGGCTGAAGCTGCATCCTATGTAACTCTATAGGCATGTGAGCCATGCATAACCATATTCTATCATTTTCCAGTCAAAAATACAACATCGAGTAGATTAAAATTAAAAATAAATGCAATGACAAACTCTAAACAGATGGTAAGGTTCACAGAGCCAAATTGGGATAAAAATGCATACAATTTATAAAATATGATCTAATCAAATGCAAGAAATATGCTAATATCATTCTCTAGTTGAAATTTAAAATATAACCAAGTCAGGAAATAAAACAGATAAGTGAGTGAAAGTAGCATTAACATACTTACCAGGCATATAGTATATGACTTTGGAAAATGGATTTGTGAGTCCATGCTGTACTAGGAAAGTCAAAAAGGCCACCTCTGGCTATAGATGACTCTTAGGAACAGTTCAGTAGTTTCCATATAAGTATAGTTTAAAAGGATTATGCAAACATTATGCATCATCATCCACCTATAAAGCAATACACCATCCACTCTAAAATAGTATTCTTTGAGAGAAGTTAGCACAAAATGAATTTGTCTCATTCAGCATACTACAGCGTTAAGTAACCAAATACCAAAAGAAGATCATGGTAAAATAGTTATCATTAAGACTCACAGTCTGGACCCTAAAAATAGGACCTCGTAGTAGTTTTCTGTAAGAATATTAATAGTGACCTTCTTTAAAAATTTAATTTTGGAAGATGACTTGACTTTTCCATTTGATTTCCTTTGCTTTGAACAAAGTGTCAAATCCACCTCTTTATTAAGTGTTAAATGTATGAACAGTGAGCATCTTGGTTGGGTCTGCCTCTGAAAGAGTAATTTTGTTAGTGTGCATGCTCAGAACCAGATTTGAAGCAAAAATAACTTTGAACATTTTGGGACTAGAATTAACAAATATTATAAATTTGCCTTCACATACTTGAATTTTTTAGTCTTACAATATTTTCAGTAGTCTAGGATTACTGGAATAAGAACCAGTTAATATTTTAGGGGGAAAAGCTATTTTGTTGTCATTCCTTCATCATATGAAAGAACATGACCAACTTGACTCTCATCCTCAAAAATGTTAATTTTTCAACAGAAAAGAAATATGTAATTTTTATTCCTATAGGAATATTTTTTTTCTCATACCTCTGAAACCGTTATCTCTTAACATACTTTGCAATAAAGTTTTTGAAGATCTTCAACAATGTTCATAACTGGTACATTACTACCCAACTTCTTTTTGGCTGGTGTTATTCTTTATTTGCCTACTCTCTACAATCATTAATGCTTCACTATTACTAATCATTTGTTGTGAGCTTCTGAAGACACGGACCATATACAGGTTCTCTTTGAAGAGTAACTGATAAGGTACAATCTAAAGACAGGAATTTAATGGAAACTGGAAGAGGAAGAAAAGGAAGTATAGAAGGAGAAAAAGAATGAATGTCATTAGGTAGGAATTATATGGAAGATAGAAAAAATATAACTGAATTCACTAAGATAAAATGACCATTTGTAAAAATAATTCTACCCTAAAACTAATGTACTTTCTTTTCTTAAATAAAAAAATCCCTCCACTACTAAATAATTTAAGGAATGCTCACAAAAATGTTTTAAATTATATAATTAATTTTTTCCTAATTTTACAAATGTTTCTCCTAAGTATAAGTAAAGCATAAACAGCAGATTTTATTAGAAACCAAGGCTTATATGACCTTCTGAAATTAATTTTTTACAAGAAAGTATCCATTAAAATTATTTATTATCATACTACTATATGATAGGCATATGTGTTTGGTCTTGGGGATAATAAGAAACAAATGAAATAATTCTTGCTCTCACCGAACCTGTGTCCTAATGGGGGTAGTGTAATGTGTATACATATATGTAAATACAAAATATATACAGAGTATATGGGGGAATACTAGCTACTGGGAGAATCAGGAAAGACTTTTTTTTTTAGATACCTGAGATGAGGCTGAGAGAACAAGGAGTTCTGGGATGTAAAAGTGAGGAGGGAGAGCATTCCAGAAATAGAATGTTGTATATAAGGAATTTCAAGTACATCAGTATGGTTGGGCCATTTCTTCAGATCAGTGTAAAAACTTTATTTGTCTAATAACTATATCTAAATTAAACTTTGTGAATTTCAATGTCCCCATATAAAGTGGATGAAGTACCCCTTCATCAAAATAACAAGTCAGCCTTAAATGCCTCATTCTTATAGCTCACAGTTATTTAATACTATACACTTGTTTAGAGTTTGAGTAAACCTTTTCACTCAGTAGGTGACTACTAGAAAAGAAGGGAGAATTGGAAACAGTATGCTTTCTGATGTGCTTTGGACACCTTCAGTCTTCTTGAGAACTTTCTACCCTCCTGGTGACATTTGCTCAAAGGAGGAATGTTCAGATGGCAAGTTATTTTCTGCTTCTCTGTTTGGGTCTTGTCTCTCCCTTTCATGTATTCTTGGTACATTGTGAGTAATTTAAATCCTTGCACAGGTCTTGTCTTATATACAAGAAATTTACAGCTCTCTCTAAAAAGGGAGGTCTTTCTTCAAAGACTTGACACAATGAACATATTCTTTCCTGCAGTGCCCCTCCTTTAGTTCTATCCTTATTTCAGGCTCCTGTAATTTTTATATCTGTTTACAGAATGCGAGGGCATTCTCTTCAGGAGGAAGAGATGAGGAGAAATACTGAAATTCTACCTTTTAAGTAACTCAGCAAAAAGATAAAAATGTCAGAGAGAAACTGAATAGCATGACAACCCAATCCTTCCATAATTATTTTCTTTATTATTTCCAAAAGTCTATAGGGGCTTTAGTTATCAACGATTCTCATTAATTATCAATACTCTAATACAACAGTGAAGATGTTATCCCATGAAAAGGGTTGGTTCCCCTCTCACAGAACAGATCACAATCCTTCCATGCCTGCCCATCCCATGAGGTTCTAATCTTTATTCTTTAATGAATCTGCCACACAAGGTCATAGGATCATAGATATAGACTTGTAAATGGATCTTAGATATCATCTCTGCCAACCTCGTTATTTTTACCAAAGAGTCCCTAGAAGCTAAGTGATATGCTAGAGTTATACATGTAGAGGCAAGATTTTAACCAAAGAATTTTAGTTTCAGAGTCAGTGTTCCTTCTTTTGGGGTGTTTGGGTGTTTAGGGAAGACTAATACCTCTAGTGCGAGGGCTGATAAGCCCTATTCTGGGCTACTTTCCACTTTTGGTATATACCTGTATGATAGCAAGCACCCTCACACACCCAGGATGGCCTGCTAGCACAGGTTCTTTGATCTGCTTTTCTAAAGGAAAGGCAGCTTCAAAGGCGTAAACAATTAAACAATGCAGACTTTATTCTTTCTAACCTTCTCACAAGGGTTGCTGAGCACTAACTCCTACAGCATTCCCTAATCACCTTTCTCTCAGGGGCCGGCGAGAAGGGTGGGGGACAACTTCCCCTATTTCTTGATGGGGCCAATCAAGACAGGCGCAACTTGTGCATTCCCCTAAATCCCCTCAAGCCTCAATGGGGGCCAGTTGAAGCAAACACACATTCCCCCAAGTCTTGATGGGGGCCAATAAGGCACACATTGCATCCTAGCTTATGCATTTCAACTCTAAAGGTTCCCCACTCACTGACCAGGGCCCACCTGCTTTACACTTACACTCCACCCCCCCCCCCCAGGATTCTGATCTTTACCACCTAAACAGGTGATACCTGGCCCCTACAATCTACACAGGTGTGATGGAGATTTTTTGAACCATAGAACTCATACCCAACACCTGGGAACAAGAGATTGCTATGACCATGGATCCTGGAAAACCAAACTCCTTATGCTTACACTCCATCTCTCCAGGGTCTTGGCCTTTACAATCTCTTGGCCTTTACAATCTACACAGTTGAACAATCTTGCTAGCAGCTTCTGTAGGGGTGTAAGATCCGCCAACAACCAGCACCTGGGAAGCTGCCAACATAGGTCCTTTGATCTGTTTTATTAAGGAAAGTAACTTTAAGGGGTTAACAATCTCAGTTTAATCAAACATACAAATATCATTCACAGTTCAGGGGGAAAATATCAGCCCCCTGAACTTCAAGGCAAATACAAACATCAACAGACAGACCTTGTCTGATTCAAATCACAATACATAGTTACCAGTGCCAACTTCTGGGTCACAAAGCTGGGGGGGGCGGCGTGCAGTTTGCAACTTGCCCAGAGTCTCAACACTCCTTCCATGAGTGTGCCCCAAAAGTCAAACGCCAAGCTGTCCTCAATTATATCCTGTTCAGAGACCTGAGGGCTCTGACCTCACCCAGGCTGGGAGTGGGATAGTTCCCCATCCCCAGCATCACATCATATATGAATCAATGACTCCCAGTTGTCTCTGTGCTGAGAAATAAGCAAGACAAAAAGATTCCACTTTATCTGCCCCATTCAAACAAAGGCCAAAAATCGTTAAAGGCACTTAAGAGAAGAAAAGCAAAAAATCCCACCTTAATTACTATTACAACAACTTAACAATAACAAAAATATCATCACTTGTACACCCATAGCTTATCACCATGGTGGCCACAAGGCCTCAAACAAACGCAAAAGTAACTTGCCCTTTCCCTGCAACAAGTATGGTCACAAAACATATGGCGCAGTATATAACACTCAGTAAGATAACATAATGTATATAATATAACATACCTCCCACCTTATACATTCTTGGGGGAACAATATCTTCAGGGAAGGAGCAACCACCTCTTCCTGACTCAGACACTGTCCCAAAATACAGTTCATACAATCAGGGGGTCCCAGACCAGGGTCTTCCCCAGCATAGCACATCTCTAAGGCTGGCAGGGAAGATAACACACTCCATCCCTAGGTAACAGTAGGTTACAAAGTGTCCAAGTCCCAATACTGCTTCAGCCTCTGCTTCCAAGTCCTGAGGGGCAGCTGGGTGACAAAACCAACAAGGTGGATCCTGGGGGCCATGGCACTTCCCCCATCCCACCATAGACAACTCCACCCCGGGGTCTCAAACCACCCCAGGGGATGCAACAGGAAAGCATACTCAGGGTTCCTGCCTTGCTGCAAAGTTTTCATCTTGCCCTGAAGCTGAGTTTTGAGCTCTGGGATTCCTCTTCCTGCAGGTCCAGGGGCCAACTGTTTCTGGCTGCTGCCTGGGTTCATGTGCAGGCTGCTCTCTGGTTCTGTTCTATGTCCCACCTCACTGGGGAAGGAACTGCTCCATTCCACTTCCACTATTTCTGCTGCTTCTGAATACTGCTCCAGCCCCATTTCAAGGTTTGAAGGGTGGTGCTTCTGACTGGATCCAGGCACAGCAGTCTCCATGGCCCTTTGCCCCCGACTTCTATCTCTGGCATTCAGTGCCCCAACTCCAGGGCAGCTCATCCTCCCCCAACCTCATATGGGGAAGGGCTGCTCTGGCTTGGGCTCTGAATACAACACATGTTCAGAGCCTCTACCCCTCTGGCACAGCCTGGGTTAGGGCTACTCCACTCCAGCCCTGGCTCTGGCTCTGACCCCTGGGAGATAACCTCTCATTCCTGTCCCTATCCCACTAGCACTCTGGAGTAGCAACTGTGGGAGGAAAACATGCTTGTAGGAGGTGGTGATGGCCCTAGAGTTGGGGAGCCAGCAAGCACCAACACCAGGACCCCAGGCATGCCCTTGTAGAGCCAGAGGAATCAGTAGACACCAGCATTGATGGCATCCACCAATGGCTGAACCTACCTGGGCTTTAGTGTAGTCCTAGGGAGGGAGGAAACCTCCACTGGCCAGACTACCCCTCCCCCACACCTCAAGCTGCAAGAGCTTCAGTGTAACCCAGGAAAATGCAGAAAGACTTCACCTGGCCTCAGCACACACCAGCCAGCTCCAGCTCAGCATCAGGTAAGCTACATTACATAGTTTCCAGCTGTTAGAACTAGAGGGCCCAGCACACAAAGCCCATAACCAGACCCCTAGCCCCAGCACTAGAAGCGTGAGACAGAGCCCCCTGTGCCCCAGAAGTAGAGATCCACTTTAAAGGCCAGGAAAAAGGCAATCACAAGGAGCAAAAAGCAAATTAGAAAAGCAAAGGCCACAGATTCTCATTATGGGCATGGGGAAGATCAAAATACAAATTCAGAAGAAGACAGCATTGACACAATACCCAGATCTGAAACCTCAAAAGAGAATATGAACTGGACTCAAGCATAAAAAAATTCTTTGAAGATCTCAAGAAGGATATTAAAAGTAAAATTAGAGAAGTAAAAGAAAAAATTGATCAATTCTTTGAAAAATACAATTGATGAAATGGAAAAACAAAGTCTCTGAAGAAAAGAACTCCCTAAAAAGTAAAATTGGCCAAATGGATAAGAACAAAGTAAAAATCCCCAATTAAATTAGAAATCCCCAACAAATTAGAAATACTGAAAACCAAAGTAGAGATTAATAAAATGGAAATTAAGAAAACTATTGAACTAACAAATAAAACTAAGAGCTGGTCTTATGAAAAAACCAAACAAATTGATAAACATTTGGTTAATTTGATTTAAAAAAAGAAAGAAGAAAACCAAATTACTAGTATCAAAAGTGAAAAGGGTGATTTCACCACCAACAAAAAGAAAATTAAAACAATAATTAGGAATTATTTTGCTCAATTGTATGCTCATAAATTTGACAATCTTAGTGAAATGGATAAATATTGACAAAAATATAAATTGCCTAGATTAACAGAAGAGGAAATAAAATACTTAGATAACCCCATCCCAGAAAAAGAAATTGAACAAGCCATCAATGAACTACCTAGGAAAAAATCTCCAGGGCCAGATGAAATTACAAGTGAATTCTATCAAACATTTAAAGAAGAATTCCAATACTATATAGAATATAGGGGAAAATTGGTGAAGATGGAGTCCCTCAAAATTCTTTTCATCATACAAATATGATACTGATATTTAAACTGAGAAGAGCCAAAACAGAGAAAGAAAATTATAGACCAATTTCTCTAATGAATATAGATACAAAAATTTTACATAATATATTAGCAAAAAGGTTACAGCAACTTCCACAAGAATAATACACTTTGATCAGGTAGAATTTATACCAGGAATGCAGGACTGGTTCAATATTAGGAAAACTATCAGCATAATTGATCATATCAACCACAAAACTCACAGAAACCATATGAGTATCTTAATAGATGCAGAAAAAAGCTTTTGACAAAATACAACACTCATTCCTATTAAAAACTCTAGAGAGCATAGGAATACATGGAGCCTTCCTTAAAATGATAAGTAGCATCAACCTAAAACCATCAGAAAGCATTATAAGTTATGAGAATAAGCTAGATGCATTTCCAATAAGATCAGGGGTGAAACAAGGATGTCCATTATCACCATTGTTATCAATATGATACTAGAAATGTTAGCTTTAGCAATAAGAAAAGGAAATTGAAGGAATTAAAATAGCCAAAGAAGAAACTAAGTTGTCACTCTTTGCAGATGATATGATGATATACTTAGAGAATCCTAGAGAATCAAGTAAAAAGCTACTTGAAATAATAAACAACTTTAGCAAAGTTGCAGGATATAAAATAAACCCACATAAATCATCTGCATTTCTATATATTAGTAACAAAGCCCTACAGCAAGAGATAGAAAGAGAAATTCCATTTAAAGTTACTGTATACCTTATAAAATATTTGGGAGTCTACCTGACAAAACAAATCCAGGAACTATATGAACACAATTACAAAACACTTTTTCATTCAAATAAAGTCAGATCTAAATAAATGGAATAAAACATCAGTTGTTCATGGGTAGGCTGAGCTAATACAATAAAAATGACAATTCTACCTAAATGTACTTACTTACTCAGTGCCATACCAATCAAACTATCAAAACATTATTTTGTAGAGCAGAAAAAATAACATCAAAATTCATCTGGAAGAACAAAAGGTCCAGATTTTCAAGGAAATTAATGAAAAGAAATGCTAGGAAAGGTGACCTAGTCATACCAGATCTTAAGTTATAAAGCAGCAGTTATCAAAAGTTCTTGGTACTGGGTAAGAAATAGAGGAGTAGATCAGTGGAATGGGTTAAGTATACAAGACACAGTAGTCAATAATTGCAGCAACCTACTTTTTGATAAACCCACAGACTCCAGCTTCTGAGATAAGAACTCACTATTTGACAATAACTACTGGGAAAACTGGAAAATAGTATGGCAGAAACGGGGCATAGACCAATGTCTGATACCGTATAACAAAATAAATTCCAAATGGGTACGTAATTTAGATATAAAGGCTAATACTATAAACAAATTAGGGGAACAAGGAATAGTTCATCTGTCAGATTTCTGGAGAATGGAGGAATTCATGACCAAACTAGAGATACAGGACATTACAAAATGCAAAATGGATAATTTTGATTACATTAAATTGAAAAGTTTTTGCACAAACAAAGCCAATGCAACTAAGATTAGGAGAGAAGCAGAAAACTGGGAAAGAATTTTTGCAACTAGTGTTTCTGTTAAAGGACTCATTTCTAAAATTATTAGAGAACTGAGTCAAATTTAAAAGAATATGAGTCATTCCCCAATTGATGAATGGTGAAAGGATATGAACATGCAGTTTTCAGACAAAGAAATTAAAGCTATCTATAGTCATATGAAAAAAAATACTCTAAATAAGTATTGATTAGAGAGATGCAAATCAAAACAACTCTGAGGTACCACATCACAACTCTCAGATTGGTTAACATGACAAAACAGGAAAATGATAAATACTGGAGAAGATGTGGAAAAGTTGGAACATTAATTCATTGTTGGTGGAGCTGTGAGTTGGTCTAACCATTCTGGAGAGCAATTGGAACTATGCCCAAAAGGCTATAAAAATGTGCATACCCTTTTACCCAGCAAAACCACTTCTAGTATCCCAAAGAGATCATAAAAATGGGAAAAGGACCCACATATACAAAAATATTTATAGCAGCTCTTTTTTGTGGGGGAACTGGAATGGGAAACTGAGGGGATGCCCATCAACTGAGGAATGGCTGAAAAAGTTATGGTATATGAATGTAATGGAATACTATTATGCTATAAGAAATGATGACTAGATGGACTTCAGAAAAACCTGGAAAGAATTATATGAATTGATGCTGAGTGAAGTGAGCAGAACCAGGAGAACATTGTACACAGCAACAGCCACAGCGTGCAATGACTGATTTTGATAGACTTAGCCCTTCTCAGCAATGCAAGGATCTAAAACAATTCTAAAAGACTCATGATGGAAAATGCCATCCACGTCCAGAGAAAGAACTATGAAGTCTGAATGCAGAGCACAGCAGACTATTTTCTTTTTGTTTTGTTTTTCTTGCTCATAGTTTCTTCTTTTCATTATAATTCTTCTATACAATATGACTAATGGGAAAATATGTTTAATAAGAATGTATATGTAGAGCCTATGTCAGGTTGCAGGCTGTCGTGGGGAAGGAGGGAGGAAGGAAGGGGAGAAGATTTAAAACTTGTGGAAGTGAATGTTGAAAACTAAAAATAAATAAATTAACTAATAAAAAAGAAAAAAAGAAAGAAAGAAGGAAGGAAGGAAGGAAGGAAGGGCTGAGGAAAAGTTAATATGGTGTGTGCTGCCTGATAACTCCACAAGAAATGACAGGAGTAGATCAGAGGTCTGTACGCAACATTCTTGATCTGACCAAGGCCTTTGATACTGTCAGTCAGTCATGAGGACTTGTGGAAAAACAGGCCAAAATTGGTTTCCTGGAGAACTTCATCAGTATTATATGCCAATTTCATGATGGCAAGCTTGCATGGGTTTTGGCTGATGAAAAATGTTCTCTCCCTTTCCCAGTCACCAACAAGAATGAAGCAGGGTTGTGTGCTTGCTCCCATACATTAGCATGACGTTTTCAGCAATATTGGCAGACTCCTTCAACAAGTTTGAAATCAGAATCAAGGTTAGCTACCACATTGACAGTAAATTATTTAACTGAAAAGGCTACAAGCCAAGACTAAAGTGGAGGAAGAATAGGAAGAATTGGTACATGACTTTTTTTTTTCTTAGATGATTGTGTACTCACTGCAGCCTCTGAGGCTGAGATGCAACAGAGTATGGATCAATTCTCTGCTACTTGTGCTAATTTTAGGGTGACAATAAACACCAAGAAAACAGAGGTTTTGTACCAGCCAACATCACACCATCCATACATGGAACCAACAGTTATAGCAAATAGAGAATTTTTGAATGCTGTGGATAAGTTCACTTACCTTAGCAGTATACTTTCCAGGAATGTACACATAGATGATGAGATTGATGCACTAACTGCCAGACCTAGCTAAGTGTTTGGGAGGCTCCAAAGGAAAGAGAAGAGAGACATATTAGGCTCACTATCAAACTGAAGTCTACAGAGCCATTGTACTAAATCATTGTCATATGCCTGCAAAATCTGCACAGTACGCCAGGAAACTGAATGATTTCCATTTGAATTGTTTAAGGAAGATTCTGGGAATTGCTGGATAAGAAAAGGTACTGTACACTGAAATCATTTCTTGAGCCAAACTGCCAAACATTCAAACCCTCCTTCAGAGAACACAGCTTTGATGGTCTGACCACATTGTTTGAATTCCAAAAGTACATTTGCCTAAAAGATTCTTTTACACAGAACTCGCACAAGGACACAATCAAGGTTTCTCTGAAGAACTTTGGAATCAATTGTGTCACATAGGAGACATTGTCACTGGACCACTCAGCATGATGTGCCTGCATTAAGGAGGGTGCTGTGCTTTTTTTTTTT
>JAQQSZ010015435.1:0-11277 GCA_028646595.1 Phalanger gymnotis | reverse complement strand
AGTGTCTCAATCTTGTCTGAGTTGGATTCTAGACCAAGCTGCTCAGACTTGGAGCCTGAGGTAGAATTGGCCTGGCTCTCTTGCCAGGTCCAGTGGCATTCATTCATTCTCTATTCATCCCCAACACTCACTTCTCAGGTCTTCTCTCCAGGTGTGTTATTATCACATCTGTCCACTAAGGACAGGACTGCTCTCCACTCTACCGTCACCTTGGGCCATGAGTGGGCTATTCCTGCTTCTCTGCTGTCATGGCCTCTATCCTGCCCTGGTACCAGGTGCCTTAGCCACCTAACAGGGTGCTAGACACCCTGTAAGTACACTGCATGCGTATGCCTCCTCCATCCAAAGTTCTCTACTGAGGCCAGGCTCCTAGACATCCTTCAGTGTTCCCAACCCATTTTCCTCTGCCTTGTTTTATTTTCCTAAAGCACTGTACCTAGTTTGTTGTTAAGGCTGGGTCCATCCTTCAGTGAAGTTGGCTTCCTCGCCTACTGTGTTTGGAGTAAGATGGCATGGGTTCAACCCAGTTCTGCTACTACTAGCTTTCTGACCTTCCCTCTCTACAGCTCAGTTTCCCGATCTGTGAAATCAGAGTATGGTGTCAAAGGTCCAACTCTAAATCACGAGATCATAGATTTACAACCAGACGGGCCCTTAGAGGCCATCTAATCTGTTATAAATGAGAGAACTGAGGCCCGGAGAAGTTAAGAAGTGACTCACCCAAGACCACACAATGGTGTTGGTGCTGCAGCAGAGTTGGGATTTCTGCTTCAGGCATCTGTCTGTACAGTGCTATTTGCTCATCCTATTGTCCTATTGGGCAGCTAGGTGACACCACAGTGCATAGGGTGCCGGGCCTGTAATCAGGAAGACTCATCTTTTTGAGTTCAAATCCAGCCTCAGGCACTTACTAGCTGTGTGACCTTGGTCAAGTCACTTCACCCTCTTTGTCTCAGTTTCCTCATCTGTAAAATGAATGAGCCGGCGAAGGAAATGGCAAACCGCTCCAGTATTTTTGCCAAGAAAATCCCAAATGGGATTGCGGAGAGTCAGACACAACCAAAGCAACCGAAGAATGATAATAACAGCCACAAAATTGTTCTGGGCTAATATCTGAGCTCAGTCTCAACAATATCTATGTGGCTTTGATGGCACACTCCATCTCCTCCCCTCTGGAATCTCTCTGTTTCAAATCATGAGATCACAGATCCAGAGCTAGGAGGGGCCTTAGAGCCTTCTATTGTACCCTCCCTATTTTCTAGGTAAGGAAACTGAGGCCCAGAGAGCCCAACATCACACAGGTAGGAAGAAGCAGAAGCAGGATTCAAACCCAGGTCTCCTGACTCCACAGTCAGGGTTCTTTTTACTATGCCAGTCTCTTCCGTTGATGAAGCTGGGTGACTCAGTGAATAGAACACTGGGGCTGGAGTCAGGAAGACCTGAATTTAAATCTAGCTTTAGACATTTAGTGCTATGTGACCCTGGACAAGTCAATCTGTTTGCCTCAGTTTCCTCAACTGTAACATGGGGATAATATATCTCCCAAGAGTGTTGTGGGCATCAAATGAGATAATATTTGTAAAGTCCTTAGCCCAGCTGCCTGGCACATAGTAGGCACTTAATAATTTTTCTCTTTCCTTCCTTCCAACATCCGGCAGCAACCCCTTTTCTCTTTCTGTTTCAAAGTTCTAAACCCCTACTTAACATCCATTAAAACCTCCACTAACCATAGCCTCCCATTACCAGAAACAACCCTGCACGTGATTTACAGAAGAAGGCATCTCCTGAGAAACAGAGAGCAGAGATTGTGTCCAAAAAAAGCCTTCCAAGTTCCAGGACATGTCCTGGGGTCATTACATGGTCGGTAGAGTCTCCCACACTTGCTACACTTACCAGGACTCAATGAGAAGTAATGCTCAGCCTGAGGCCTCACACGATCATGAGTCATCCAAGAAAGATTCATTTATGTTAACAAAACTCCAAGGAACGAGAGAATACTTTTTTTTTTAATCTTGCAACAATAACGGTTAAATCCAAAGCTGTAACTAGAAATTTTTTTTTTTGTTAAATCTACGGCAAAAACAGTTGGTAGTAAGAGCCTGGCAACTGTGATTGGTACAGACGACTGCCCCCCCCCCCATCCAGTCACACAGATAGAAAGAATGGCAGGGAGATGGAACAGCCAGTCCCCAGAGATTCTAACCAACAGCTCATGGTGACTGATGGGGCAAAAGCCCAGCAAGAGAAAGCAGGGGGAAGCTGCATTAGTTTGGTTTAGGGAAGGGAGCAATGTCATAGTGAATGAATGGGGTGGAAGACTTAGAAGAAGTACAAGTCAGGAAGGAAATCCCCCTTCCCATCCAGTTCCCAGAGGAAATATGGCCCTAGGCAAAGCCCTAGCAACCCTGCCCAGTTATGGCTCTAGTTAAATCTAAAAATGTCTTTTTATGTTAACACCAAGTTAACCAGACCATTCAATTCACCAGATCCCTGTCCAAGTGTCCTTTTTGAAATGGGGCTGTGTCTGCGTGTCTCGTATGATGACACCATCTTGGATTTGTGAAGCACCTTTCCTGACATTAGCTCATGATGTATACATGCATATGATGTAGCCAGGGTAGAGGGTGTGGCTGGGCATATGGTAACTACATGGCGAGAGAATCTATTTCCTGAAACACAACCAAGTTGGGAAGACCAGACATTTCTTCCTAGGGCAGACATTGGCTCCCACACCCTGGTGTGGACAAGGACAAAGAGACATTCAGTCCAGTATGTGTAGCCACTCCATGCATCCCTTCCATGTCTCTAATACAGGGACACATACCCAGCTGTGTCCTCCAACAAGAATGAGATGATGATTAAACTATGGCAGCAAGAAGAACCCAACAGCTCTGGGTGAGCTTGAGTTTCTTCCTGACATCCTTTGCTGTGAGGCTCCTTCCAGCTCTAGTATCTTCTGTTCTAAGTCCTCTTCCCCCTCTGACATTTGTCCTATATGTGGTGAATTGAGTGCTAGTCTGGAGTCAGGAAGATCTGAGTTCAAATGCCACCTCAGACACTTACTAGCTGTGTGACCCTGGGCAAGTCAGTTAATCTGTCTGCCTCAGTTTCTTCAACTGTAAAATGGGGTTATAATAGTCCCTACCTTCTAGGGCTGTTGTGAGGATCAAGCAGGATAATATTTGTAAAACTCTTAGCACAGTGCCTGGTTCATAGTAGGCTCAAGATATACTATTATAATTATATTTTGGTTGTGCCTAGTTGTTTACATGTTGTCTCCCTCACTGGACTCTGAGCTCCCTGAGATCAGGGGCTTTTTCTGCCTTTCTTTGTATTCTGAGGGTTTAGCTCAGTGCCTGTACTGTGCTGATATCTGTTAGGGACCGAATGACTGCCATCATCTTTCCCAAGGCCCCTTTCTGACATTCCATAATTCTGCGGCCTCCAACCTTGAACCTAATGAGCTTTGTCTCCTCTTGGTGGCCCCAAACACACAAAAATCTCAGACCTCAAGCTTTTTGGAAAGTCACTGCAACGCCGACGTTACAGGATAACCGAAGTATACGCAAGCAGGTGAGAGCGCCAGCGCCCTGTCAGCTGGTTTCTCAGTGGCCCAAGTCGGAGCCCTGTGTGAGAGAGGATCCCGAATTCTTGAGAAAGGGGACAATCTTTCATCTAGAGCCAGTGGAGCCCGGGGAAGAAGGGTCTCATCTGGACCTGCTCCTTGGCACAGAAGGACAGAATACTGCTGTAGACTGATGAAATCGAGAATCTTTGGAAGAAAGAATCATTGAAAATCTGCTGTGTTGCCAAGCGCAGGGAATGGAACATTGCTTTCCACTGTTGGGCCATGTCGATGAATAGGTTAGTTTTACTAAACTGCCTTTTATCTTTGTTACCAGGGAGTATGGCTTTCTGGGGAGGGGGGAAGGACAGACAGGGACCAGGGCTGTGCCTTTAGTGGTAGAGGAGAGGAAGCTCCTCTGGCTAATTAAGGCCTGCACCTTCTCTGCACCTGATATTGAGCTGCCCAGATGTCAAACAGGAAGTGGCAAGAAGCCTACAACTCTCTCCAATACTCCCCAACATTCCCCAATGCTCCCCAGGACCAGATTAGAATGTGATTGGGAATTATTTAGCAAAACAAATTAAAAACCAATACAACAAAGATAATGTTAATTTGAAGTTTTCTAAGTCAACATGCTACTGGCACAGAGATTTTTCTATTTTAATTTAACACCACTGGCCTAGGGCATTGAGGGGTTATTAAGTAACTTGCCCAGGGTCACACAGCCAGTACTGTCCAAGGCAGGACCTGAACCCAGGTCTTACAGGCTTTGAGGCCTATGCTCTACCTTACTGTTCAATCATATCCTACTCTTCATGACTCCATGGATCACACTGTCCAAGGGCTTTTCTTGGCAAAGATACTGGAGCAGTTTGCTATTTCCTTCTCCAGTGGATTAGGCAAACGGGGTTAAGTGACTTGCCCAGGGTCACACAGCTAGTAAGTGTCTGAGACTGGATTTGAGCTCAGGCCTTCCTGACTCGAGGCCCAATGCGCTATCCACTGAGCCACCTAGCTGCCTTCCTGGCTGCCTGGCATTGTTAAGATATTGTGAGGAATAGATGCATTGAGACCACCTCATGGACTTCATGATAAGAAGACATGGGACCATGCCCTGGTTTGAGTATTGGGTAACACCCAGGTCCTAGACTTGACTCCATCACTGACTTTCTCTGTGACTTTGGACATATAAGAACCTCTCTGGGGTTCCAAAGCTCTCTAGAAGGACTGCAAGATCTTAAATCCTATTGCTTGTTCTATTTAAATTTCCTCCATCTGTTTCTTATAATTATCTTGATTCCCCAACTAGTCTGTCCATGTCTTCTTCTCTTGTATACACCCCTCCCTCAGTACCTTCCCTGAGGCTGGGAACAATGGATACTTTTTGCTTACTTGGGGAAAAAAATCATCCATGTTGGTCCCTGCTCAAGGCCAACCTATTCTTCCAATGTGGGTTTCTGCCACATGTTCTATGGTCCAATGCCTACACTTTTGCAAGCATCCCTACCACCATCAAACCTGACTACCCCATGTTCCTCCCTCAGATCCTGGGCATATGGACACAAGGCCGAGGGGCTGAGTCAGAGAGGAATACCGCCCGGTGACTCATCCTTCCTGCAACACCCCAAGCCTCCCCCACTTTAGCCCCATCCAGCTCAGCTCAGGGAACCTCATGAAGGGTGGAGAATCTCAAGCAGTAGCCCTGCTACTCTGGACCACTTGTCAGGGCCCAGAACTCTGATAACTAGAGGTTTCATTACTAGTACTGATCTCAGATCTTAGAAAGAGATTCTCACTCCTACCAGAGGACTACTCATTGACAAGAGCTGAGCCTAGGCTGTCTGAGCAGAATCCAAGTATTTCTTAGGCAGGCTTCCCCCTTCAGGCACCAACCCCTGAGAGAACAGATGACCTCCGAAAGAATGTAAATTGGCATCCTTCTGCGGGGGAGGTCCCAGCGTTCAAGGTGGCCCAGGAACCTGTTTGGTTATCTCAATCTGATCTCAGACACATTCCCCAGCCTGTGATGGTCCATGTACCAGATACAGGGTGGAGAAGTGTGGAGATAGCCCAGCCTCTTCTGTCTTCTCAGCTGATACGTAAAGGTGCTGACCTCCCTCAGGAATTACTGATCAGTGGAGTAGAGATGTGGACTGGGGTGGGGGGAGTGCTTTAAATAAAGGACTGGGGGAAGTCCAGTCACCTGCACAAAACTCAATCACTTCTCCAAGCCCGACTATTCCTTAAACCCACCTGAAATCATCCCATCCACTCCCATCCCTTCAAATGTATGCTAAGAAAGGTGCTAAGAAAGTTCATGAAAGTATCAGTTAGGATTTGAATTCAGATCTTCCTGATCCCATGTCTAGCACCATTAAAGCACTGTTGCCTTTTAAAGATCTTCTAGTCTGGGGACTGCATTTTTAAATGTGAATAGTTGCTGAGAACTAGGATCTGAATTCTGGTCTGATGCTTATTTTCGTGAGTCATTTTGGTTGGGTCTGACTCCATGACCCCATTCGGGGTTTTGATGGCAGAAATACTAGAGTGGTTTGCCATTTCCTTCTCCAGCTCATTTAATGGATGAGGAAACCAAGGCAAACAGAGTTAAGTGACTTGCCCAGGGTCATACAGACACATACGTGTCTGAAGCTGCATTCAAACTCAGGTCTTCCTAATCCACTGCTACCCTAGACACTTACTCTCTGGTGTAACCTGGAGCTAGTCACTTCACTTTTTTTCTTGTTGCAGTTTCTGGGGTTCATGAACTTTTTTTCAATATTTTAATACTGAAATTTAATTGAATTTCAATTTAATTAAATTGAATGAAATGAATGAAATTTAATTCAATTGAATTCAATTAATTGAAATTTAATATTTCAATTTTTTCAATATTTTAATAATAGTAATTCACAACACTTCATTTCCTTTGCAATCCTATGCATTTTCTTTTATCCATTTAAGAATATGCTTCTGAGTAGGGGGTCTATAGGCTTCACCAGGCAGCCAGAGAGAGCCAGGACACATGAAAAAGGTTAAGAACCCCTGGACCCAATGATGCCAAAGTCTCTGCCCACCCTGACCCCTCCAGTCCTATACCTGTCAACAATGAGATATTTAGTCAACAGCTTGGGCAGCTTTTGAATCAGGCTGAAATCCTAGTCACACGGGATTCCACTGGTAAACGACACCCCTTGAGAGACAGGAACTGGGCCCAGGCCCAGAATGAGGTTTGTGGGATAGAGTCAGTAACCCCCCTTCTTGGTGTCTGAAGACCCTCTAGGACCCCGGAGAGAGCTGTGTATAGAGCTGCCAGCATCGGGGGCCCTGGCAGGCATTCAGTCTCTCCTAGAGGACACAAGGCCGCAGAGCTATTTGTTTTGGGCCAGTGGTAGGGCCTGTAATGGTGCCCTGGGAAGGGAAGGGTGGCGTGGGCAGGGTGATGACAGGAGCCCAACACACATAGCATTGAAAGGGGGGGCAGGGAAAAATCAACAATGCCCCAGATCAACAACAACAGACGGGGCCTCAGGGGACCCCTTCCCATTGTCCCTGTCCTTGGGCACAGATTCCAGCAGCCCATATGGCCATGAGATGGAGCCTACCCACCACTCCCTTTGGCAGGACCCAGTGACATAGGTCCCGAGATGCCCCGACACCAGGGCAACAGCTTCCTCCATACTCTGGCCAGCCCAAAGGGGTAGCAGTGACCAGGGAAGAGGACTTCATCCTTTCTCCTCTATGGGATTGGCTTGGATCAGAGAAAGCCCATGAGAGGAGGCCAATCCTGTCTAGCCCTGGGTCACCCCTGGGCTCAGGCCACTCCAAGGTAGGCCTGGGGCCATGGTTCAGCCTTGACCAGAATGGTCCAAAAGAAGTCATAACTTAGAAACAGTTAGGTGCTGGATTTTGGAATCCAAGAAGAACTGAGTTAGAATCCCCACCTATGATACTTACTAGCTGTGTGATCTGGGCTATCTCATTTTTCCTCTACCCACCTCAGTTTCCTCATCTGTAAAATGACTCAATGGCCTCTAAGATACCTTCCAGCTCTAAATATATGATCCTGTGAACTGGCCAGGCATCCTCCAGGCTTTCTACCACCCCTCTGAACCCTAGGAGAATATAAACTCCTTTAGGGGGTTCCAGAGCTACTTTCTAAAGGGGGCTCCTCCCAGAGACCTTTCTACATCCCTCATATGTATGCTAATGCTCTCCATCTCTCCCCCACCCTGGAAGGATCTTTGTATTTACTTTGTATTTGATATAAATGAGATGATAGCCATAAAATACTTGGTAGCACAGTCGTTGGCACATAGTAAGTGTATAATAACTGCTTACACCCTTTCTCTTTCCCCTATTTTGTCTATCTATATCTACAGTATTGTTTTCCCCTGATAGAATGTAAGCTGCTAGAGGTCAGGATCTGTTTCCTTTTATTGTCTTTGTAAAACCAGCACCAAGCACAGGGCTTGGCACACGGGAGGCGCTTACTGTTTGTGGAATTGATTTGAAATGAACCCAATTGAATTGGGAACCTCCCTGGATGGAGCCTCGTCTAGGGGATAGTCTGAAACCCCATTCATTAGATTGTAAGTTTCTTGAGGGCAGGGATTGTCTCTTGCCTCTAAATCTGGCACGCAGTAGGTGCTTAAAAAATATATTTTTTTATTTGAGTTGTTGAAATCAGCCTTAAAAATTCTGATCTATATAGCAACCAGTCATGATTCCAGAGGACCCTCAATAAAGCAAGCCCCCCACATCTTAACAGAGAAGCAAAGGACTCAGGGTGCACAACGAAGCCTACATTTTTGGATATGGACAACATGAGAATTTGTTTTGCTTGCCTAAACATATTTGTTACAAAAATTTTGACTTTTTTTCAGTGGAGGGGTAGGAGAAAAAACATATTTTGGTTATTTTTTTTAAAATGAAATTTTTTTTTAAAAAAGCCAAAACATCTTGAATATATCCTCTTTCCCCACCCCCAGTCCTCAAGCTTTAAACACTGGAAAATTAGCCCACAATCACTCTGGGCCCTCTTGTCCAGACTCATCTTGTGGGGCACAGAAGACACTTCAGCTGGGGAGCTCAGGGTACTAAAAAGGAAACCGCGGAAAGGTTGGGTTTGGGAATGGAGCGTACCACATATCCCCTGGGGTCCTGGGGCAATGACAGCCCTGAAGGGACACAGTGGACAGCTGACTGGCCTCCTGTATAAACAGGCTCCTGATTTTTCTCTATAATTGAGAGGCAGTGGATTTGGAATCCAAAGATCTGGTCTTGAATCCTGGGTCTCGGACATCAGAAGGTTCCTCTGTGTCTATGCTCAACTGGATCTTAATAATCCCTATGTGGCCTTGGGCCAAGATACAAGATACTAGATAATCCTGCTGTTTTTTTCCAGCTCAAAATCCTAAGAATTTCCTCCAATCCTTGTATTTTCTACACAAGGAAAACCGAGTCCCAAGGAGGAGTGTCATGATAGCAGCACTGCTAGAATCTGAACCCAGGTCTTCCAGCTACAATCCCAGTCAACATTCTTCCCATGACACTATCCAGTCTCCCTGTTATTGAGCCCCATCTCCCACCCCGTGCTCTCATTAGCCATATTTAAATTTATTCTAAGCAGGCTTCGGGTCACCCTTCAGTTTGATTGAGAAGAGCCCCAGTCTGAGACAACTGCACATTCAACAATACCCAGGCTGTTTCTGGGCCTCCCTCCATGGCCAAAGCACATTTCTCACTTCCAGTTGCCCTGAAAACATTCCCCAGTGGGGCTGGGCCCTGGAACATAGTGGCTCTGTGTACTTTTCCCTTTAAGACAAATATCATCCATTGCCAACAGTCCCAATTTCATTTAGCTCTGAGGTGACAGATTGGAGCCCGTGGGATGCTAATAAGGGGTGGGTGGTGAGCCCTCTCACCCTAGCCTAACTCCACCCTTCTTCCTGCCTAGAGACTCAGGGCCCAATCAGCAAGTGGCCCCACTCGGCCTGTGGGATCTCCCCCAAGCCGTGCCAAGTTTTACTGCCACAGAGAAGATACAAACTTGGAGCCAGGCATCCAGGGCCTAAGAAGACCCCACCCTGGCTTGCTTTATTATTGCCTCCAGTTTTGGAACAGCTTGGCTTTGAGGGTATGATGCGGATACAGCAGGAGGAGTGAGAAGGGATGAGGACACAGCTATGAAGAGGGAAAGAGAAAAAGCATCAATTAAGCACCTACTATGTGCTATGAGCTGTGCAATGCACTTCACAGATATTTCAATTGCTCTGTGATACCCCTGAATATTTCATGAGAATAATGCCCCTTTCCCCCAATGGAAGTGGGAGACAATGATTGGTGTTTATTTTCCTAAAATACCCCTGCCTAGATCAAAAATGCTCACTGGCTCCTTCCTGCCTTCAGAATCAAGTACTGATTTCTTCATCTGGTACTCAAAGGCCCACATTCTGGGCTAACCTTCTCTATCTCCTGATCAACCTCGCCTTTCCCACAAATCCTCCAACTCCTAGAACTGATGGCCTGAGCTCACTCAACACTCAGCCTAGGACAGCTATGCCCTGAGAGGTCTCCTCATGTACTGTATACATGCCTTATCCCCCTAACTTCCCACGTGGGCTTGGGCAGGTGTCATTCCCTGTGTCTGGGCTTCTGCCTTCCCCATCTATAAGAGAAGGCCATTGGACTAGAGAAGAGCTTCTTAACCTGGGGTCTGCAAATTTAAAACATAGATAGAGAGAGAGAGAGAGAGAGAGAGAGAGAGAGAGAGAGAGAGAGAGAGAGATAGGCAAATACATAGATAAGATAGGTAGATAGAAAGATAGGTATCTAGAGATGGATAGATAGATAGATAGATAGATAGATAGATAGATAGATAGATAGATAAAAAGACAGATATGTAGAAAGATAGAAAGATTTAGATGGACCATTATTTCAATAAAAATTGGTTTCCTTGGTCATCCTAGGTATTTCATTTTTGTGGTTGTTATTCATTTGGGTCCACATCTCTGTGACCCCTTTTGGGGTTTTCTTGGCAGAGATACTACAGTGGTTTGCCATTTAGTGACTTGCACAGGGTCACACGGCTAGGAAGTTTCTGAGACTGGATTTGAACTCAGATCTTTCTGACTCCAGACCCAGTGCTCTATCCTCTGCTCTACCTACTGACCGTATTTTACTTTGTGGATTTAAAAATACGATTCCGTGAAAAGGTCCATAGCTTTTACCAGACGGATACGAGAAAAGGGTAAGAACCTCCGGACTAGAGGATCTCTAAGAGGGATGTGCTGGAGTTGGAATCAAGGAGACCCAGATTCAAATCCTGCCTTGTGTCTGCGTAGCCTTGTCTAGGTCTCTGGAACTCAGTTTCCTACAACACAGGATAGATATGGGCATCCGGGGAGGAAATGTATGTAAATGTCAGCTCTTGTTACCTAAGGTCTCTTCCAGTCTGGAATAATAACTGATTCTACGAACCGGACTTGAAGCTCTTGGAAGGCAAGGCAGAGACCAGGCTTCTATCCTCTGTATCTCTCCAGCGTCTAGCCCCGGCCGCTCATGGAACAAATGTTGTAACGTGTGTAAAGCACTTTGCAAACCTTAACGTGTTCTGTAAATGCTAGCTATTATCATCATCATTACCACCACCATCATCACCATCATCATCATCATCATCATTACCACCACCATCATCACCATCATCA